>PVKE010022742.1:0-25309 GCA_004027555.1 Craseonycteris thonglongyai
TCTCTCTCTCTCTCTCTCTCTCTCTCTCTCTCTGTCAAAAATAAATAAATAAAAGTATATTAAACAACAACAAAAAAAATTAGGAATGGAATTACCATATGATCCAGCCATCCCTCTACTGGGCATCTACCCAAAAAACCTGAAAACCTTAATCTTTAAAGATGTTTGTACCCGCATGTTCATCGCAGCACTGTTCACAGTGGTCAGAACATGGAAACAACCAAAATGCCCTTCGATAGACGACTGGATAAAGAAGATGTGGTACATTTACACAATGGAATACTACTCAGCGATAAGAAAAGATGAAATACACTCATTTGTGACAACATGGATGGACCTAGAGACCATCTTATTAAGCAAAATAAGTCAGACTGAAAGAATCAGGAAACATATGACCTCACTTATAGGTGGAATATAAAACTGAAAGTAACAAAGACACAGAGACCTATGGACACACTCAATAGCTTGGTGGTTACCTGGAGGGGGGAGGAGGGGGGGGGAGTTGTGGCCAGGGAGGTGGGAGTGGGCACCAGATATATGGTGGTGGAGGGGGAGCTGATTCTGGGTGGTGGGCACATAATGCGATGCATGGGTGATGTGATGTGGAGTTGTACATCTGGAAACTATCTATTGTTACCAACCAATGTCACCCCATTAAATTTAACAAAAATAAATAAATAAATAAGATTTATTGTTTTTGACAGAGAGAGAGACACACACACACATGGAAGGGAGAGGGCCCAGAGCAGTCTCCATAGTTGTACATTATCAGTTTTCGACATAGTTTCATTCCACACAGGTGGGCAGGGGCCTCCTGCATGGGAGGCATGAGCCTGTGAGCTGGGGACCAAACTGGGGGCCTCCCACATAGGAAGCTCACCCCAGCAGGGACCAAACTGGGGGCCTCCCACATAGGAAGCTCACCCCAGCAAGAACCAAACTGGGGCCACACCCCAGTTTAGCATATGGGTCTGCATGGGCCTGGGGGCAGGGACCAGGACTTGATCCTCAGACCTCCAGGCTGCAATGCAAGCACTTATCCTGCTGAGCCATCCTGGCTTCCCTTCATTTAACTCTTTGAATCTCAAATGGCTGGGCCCTCCCTCAGAAATGATGTAATGTTCTGTAGGCATAGCTTGGACACTGGGATTTTAAAAGTTTTCAAGGCAAATCTAATGAGCAAATAAGCCTTGCAATGTAAAACACAAGCTAAGGCAAGCAAACAAAATCTGAGAAAACAGAAAAGTAGAGTTAAAAAAAATTTCCAGCTAAAAGTGTTTGAGAGAAGCGATCTGATGGAGTAAGTAGGTCAGCAAATTCTCCAGAAAACAATTTTAAAACTGGAGGGGAAAAAAATGTTAACAAGGCTTTGAAAATTGACTAAAAGCAAACAAGAAATCAAGAAGAACTTATCCATGAATAACTGCTGAACTCTGGGTGAGAACACTAAGGATTTGTATGTGGCATTTTTGCCTGGGGCTGCTCACATTCCCCCAGCCTGGTCAGCAGGATAAGCTGTACCAGGACAGGGCAGGCTGCAAAAGTCAACGGCTTTACTGCCAGAGGGATCTCACTGGATTTGGAACAAACCACAATGAGGTATCACTGCATACCCACTGGAATAGCTATAATAAAAAAGACCATAGCAAGTGTTGATGATGATGTGGAGAAACTGAAATCCTCCTACACGGGAATGTAAAATAGAGCAGCCACTTTGGAAAATAATGTAGCAGTTTCTTATGAAGTTCAACATAAACTTACCATACAGTCAGCAAGTCTACTTCAGTGTACTACCCAAAAGAAATGGAAACATGTCCGAATAGACTTGTGTACAAATGTTCATAGCATCATTACCTATTATAGCTGAAACCTGTAAACAATCTAAATGTCGATCAACTGTCAATGGATAAACAGGGGAAGCCCGGATGGCTCAGCAGTTTGAGTGCTCACTTTGCAGCCCCAGGGACTGATGATCGAATCCCAGGCCTGGCCCATGTACACCCATATCCTGAACTGGGTCTAAGAGGCCCCCAGTTTGGTTCTCGGCCCCAGGTTTGGCCCCTGACTTGAGGGGGCATGCCTCCGGTGCTGGAGGCCCCTGCCCAGTTCCCGCCTTGCATGGCCCCTGCCCACCTGGGTGGAATGAAACCATGTGGAAAACTAATGACAGTACAACTATGGAGACTGCCCTGGGCCCTCCTCTTATCTCTGTCTCTGTCAAAAAAGAAAACAACAACAACAACAAAACCTGTTAATGGATAAACAAAATGTGATATATCCATGTGTGGGGGTCTAGAACAAGCCACCCCAAGTTGTGCGTAGGTGGTATGCAGCTTATTCTGAGCTAAAAGCAATTTTAACTCTGAGAAACTTCTGCCCCTTCCACCCCTTACCAAGAAGAATTTGAATTAGAGGCCTTGTCCATAAGAGATTATCAGAGATAACTTCTTTTGATCTATCTGTAGAACAGAGCAAAACTTCCATTTACTGAATGTCCACTGTTCTTATCCTGCAATGACCCTTTGAGGCCCCCAAGGTGCATTACCTCACCTCTTGCTCAAGGTTTCTTATGTACTTCAGTCCCCCTATCTCTGAACCTCTCCTGCATATGGGATCTCTGACTCTCATGTATGCGGGGTTCATATAGATATGTATTTAATTTGGTTATTTTCTCTTGTGAATCTGTCTCACATCTATTTGATTATTAGAGCAGCCAGAAGAACCCTGAGGGTAGATGAAAGTTGTTCCTCCCCCACACATGCAATGGAATATTGTTTAGCAATAAAAAGGAATGAGAGGATGCTAGGATGGCTCAGCGGGTTGAGCACTCACTTTGCAGTCCCTGGGTCTAGGGATCAAGTCCCAGCTTTCCATGTGGGAGGCCCATGGTTCAGCTCCTGCCCAGGGCATGCTTCCCATGTGGGAGGCCCTGGTCTGGTTCCCACCCTACATGGCCCTGTGCCTACCACCTTGGAATGAAACTATGTTGAAAACTAATGACGTATAGCTATGGAGATTGCTCTGGGCCTTCCCCTTCTCTCTGTCAAAACAATTTTTTTTTTAAAGGGAATGAATTCCTGATACATGCTATAACATGAATGAACCACAGAAACATGCTAGGTAAAAGAAATCACAGATTGTATGATTCTATTTATATGAAATATATAGGAAAGGGAAGTCAATGGGGGGAGAAAGCGATGGCTGTATGGGGTTGGCTAAGAGTTGACTGCAAATGGGCACACAGGAACTTTTTGGTGGTGGAGATATTCTAAAATTGGATTGTGGTAATGGTTGTACAATTCTATAAATTTACTAAAAATCATTGAGTCTTTTACTTATAATAGGCAAACTTTATGGTATGTAAATCATATGTCAATAACATTATAAAAACCTATATGAAGTGTTAAAAACATTCATGGCTAAAATCTTTTCTGAAAGAAATGGTTTATTGAGCCAAAGCACTAACCAGAAAAGAACCAGGTCTTGGGCATGCAGTCTGAACCACCAATAGCAGGGTTAGATAGAGGGAACAAGATGTCTGCAATTCTGGAGTTGATGGACTCTTTTATGAAAACAGTTTGGGGAGGAAAGATGTAAGTTGTTTTGAAAGCATTTACACTGGCTACAGATAAAAAGGGTGGGAAATGGTATACCCGGGAGAGTTCTGGGGTAGGTGCAGAATCTGGAAGGAAGATGTCTTTGCTCCTTTTGATTGATGGTGGGCAACAGTCCAGAAAGTATAAGCAAAAAGTGATAGTGACTGGACATTATCTTTAAATAATTATGGAAATAGCTACTTGGAAGTTATTCAAAGTTTCAACATACATTCAGGAATGTAAGCAGTCTTTTGTTGGTTTTGCCCTGTAGTTGTTAACTGATTAATCTCTTTTGTCCCTTCTACCCTTTAGCGTGCTGTAATTTAAGACATCTCAGAATTTTCTCCTTGTCAGAGGGCAGAATTTAGAAATTTTTATATGTGCAAGAGTTCAGTAAAATTACTACATTGCCTTTCACAGGAAGCAGCCAGGCTACTACCAAATGAGGTAGTAGAGCAAGAAAAAGATTATTAAGGGAAAATGAAAACATATCTATACAAAGAGTGGTACACGAGGTGTGTAGCAATTTTATATCATATAACCAAAAATTGGGCACAGCCTGGTGTGTATTACCTGGGGAATGGGTAAATGAACTGTGGCATACTCATACAATATAAAATTACTCAGAAATTAAAAGCAATCAATGTTAACAACATAGATGATGATCTGAAAGTTGTTGCAGCTCCTTTGCCTTCACTGGCTCTTCAATGGCACCTTTGTTAAGCACATCAAGCTTCAGTTAACATGCTGGAGTTTGTGGCACTATATACTGCATAAGGGTACCCAAACCTGAAGTCAGAAGTGAATGGATCTACAAATGTGGTTATGCAAAATCAACAGGAAGTTAATTGCCCTGACAGATAACACTTAATTGGTAAATATGGCATCATCTGCATGGAGGATCTGATTGATGAGATCCATACTGTTGGAAACCTACTTCCTGTGGCCTGCAAATTATCTTCTCCAGGAACTACCAGATCAACAGGCTTATTAGAAGGATGAACTGAAGTGTCTACCATGATTATTTTTGTTATTTGTCAGTTAATAAACAGTGACTGCTTTCGCATTATTAGATAAAAGACAGAAAGCGTGTGAAAGAGAGAGACAGAATGAGAGAGAAGAAAAGGAAAGAAAAAAAAGAAAAGGAGAGGAAGGAGGGAAGGAAGGATGGAAGAAAGGGAGGAAGGTAGAAAAGAAAGAAAATCTTATTCTTGTCCTTGGGTTTGTCTTTGGCTTCCTCCTTTGAAGAACATAATGCTTTAGATGAAAAATCTCTGGCAGGATTCTTAGCAGGTCCTCCAGTCCTGCTCTGTTTTGAGCTTAGACCTAGGAATCCCAGGATCAGACAAGCTTGAATTCCCTCTTTTCGGGGCCTTCACACTTCACCTCCCATCACCCAGGCTCAGACTGTCAGTGTTTCCTTTGGTTCCTCTCTTTCCCTAGCCCCTGAATTCAATGGACTGTTCTTTAGCATCAACATTTAATGCTTTTGTTTCCATATACAGAGTGTTTAAAAAAGATGGACCTGGGGAAGCTGGGATGGCTCAGTGGGTTAAGCGCTCCCTTTGCAGCCCTGGAGACCAGGGATCGAGTCCCAGCTCTGGCCCGTGCGGACCCATGTGCTGAGCTGGGGTGTGCTCCCATTTCAGTTCTTGCCCGGGCCTGTGTGGGAGCCCACGAACCAGTTCCTGCCCTTTGCAGCCCCGCACCCGCCTGTGGAGTGAAACTATATGGAAAACTAATGCTGTCAACTATGGAAACTGCTCTGGGCCCTCCCCCTTCTCTCTGTCTCTCTGTCTCTCTCTCTCAAAAACCAATAAAAATTAAAAAAAAAAAAAAGATGGATCCAAATTGAAATTGCATGCTCCATCATTTTGAAACACACTGTACCTACCACTTCCTAATCCTGCACTATAATGAATTGTAAAAAGTGGCTTCCTAACCAACTTTATAGCTGCAAGTGTCCCTCTTTCAGATCTCTCTGGAGTATTAAAATAATGCTTCAAAAACATCATGACCCAAATCTAAAAATCTAAACTCTCCCTACAAAATTCTTGGCTAGGCCTTCAAGCCCTGCTCCTAACCCAACTCTGGAGCTGACTTTCATGAGAGCTCCCATACATCGTGTCTCCAAACACAGGATACCCATTTTTTTTGCCTTTGCATATGCTGTCCCCTTATCTACAGCAGCCTTCCTCCAACTCGCTTCCTGTAAAAATCCTGCATATCCAACCAGGTCCAACTCAAGTCTTACCTCTTTTCCTGTCTATTCCAGATGAAAGCAGTTCCTCCTAATTCAAAACCCCACCAGTTTCTGTTCAGTATCACCATTTTTAAGCATGTATCTTTGCTGGAGTAGCTTTTACTCAGTTTCTGTCGCTACGGTACATTTTTAAGATCATTGTTTGGAACATGTGGCATCCAAAATATTATTCTGCCTTGAATATCCGTTTCCCCAAGTAAATAGGAAAGCAAAATTCCCTTACACAAATTTGAGAGCTGAGATTTGAAGAGTACTAAACTCACACAAACATGACTCTTTCCCCCTTCTGGGTGGTAGGAGGGAATAAAGCTGGTCCTAGTCTTTTCCCATCCTAGGAATCAACCTTTGGGTATCCAAATGGAAGACAGAAATCAGGACCCATGAAGGTCTAGGAAAACCGTATGCTACTTCCATTTTCTAAGGCAGTATATTGAAAAGTGAAGATGTTCTAGAAGTCGGTTTTAAAAATTGTGGTGTGCACCCACCTATGTGGAATGAAACCATGTCACAACTAATGATGTACTATAGAAACTGCTCTGGGTCCTCCTCCCTTCTCTCTCTCACACCTCTCAATACAGTTTATCTTTAAAAAAATTGTGGTGTGTTTGAAATCTTTTTCCATTGCACCACCCTTTTCTGTCAATCCTATCCTCGGTGTTTCTGTGACCTTACGTCTAATCTCACTTCAGAAAACACCACCAATTGGAAGTTGAAAAAACTTTGGATTATAGTATTCTGAACTCTAGTTTACGATGGATATAGAGGACACAGGCTCCTAGGCCCAGAGCGATGACTCTGCAGGAACTGTGACGCGTGATTACACAACGCTATGTAGGAGACTCCAGGCCGGGAGGAGAGAGCCCGAGCCGGTTCCGCCTGAGCCCCCGCGGGGCCTCGCACTCGCTGCAAGGGGAACTGGTCCTTTCCGATGGCCCGCCGGGCCGCCCTCCCGTTCTGCTGTTTGCCACTTGCCCCGTAGCGAAGGGAATGGGATGCCGGTTCTGGGTCCTGGACCAGGAACTGAGGGGTCGAAACCATAGTACTTAAGATAAAACGCAGGGCGCCATGCCCACTAAGGTAGTGGGGTAGCGGGGCGCCGGAAGCCAACTGGACCGGCCCCACCCCAGGCTACGCTCCCGCGGTTCCCAGTCGACCGTGGCCCGCCCCCTCCCCTCCTGCCCAACCAACGGCCACTTCCTGCCTCACTCCCAGCCAATTCTCACACTCCACGAAGAATAGCCCTAGGGAAGGTGATTAGAGCGATGGTCTCAGTGACCAACCGCACTCCGGAACTGGCGCTGGGGGGCGGGGCTTGGCGCTAGCCTTAGCTACTCCGGAGCGAGGGGCGGACGTAGGGCCGGGCTTCGTGCGGCGCTACTCGCTCCTTCCGCGCAGCGGCTTCTTAGGCCTCTTGGTTCTGCGGCACGTGACGGTTGGGCTATCTCTGTCTCTGTCTACTGTAGCGCGGGGCCAGGTGTGCAGGCGGAAGGAGGCGCGGGAGCCGCCGGCGGTCCTGGGGAAGCTCGAGGTGAGACGGGAGGCCTCTCCGGGTGTGTGGGCCTGTGAGGACCCAGAGGGGCTTGGGTGTACGGCCCCGTGGCTGAGGTACCGGGCGTGGCCGCGGCCCAGGGGTCGGCTGGGTCTGGAGGGCTCAGGCCCCGGCGGACGTTCCGCTCCGTCCGTGAGGGTCAAGGCCTGAACCTCGACCGCCGTAGTTGGGGATCCAGGCCCTGGCCGCGCCGCTGGGGTCGGGAGGCGTGGCAGGTGCTTCAGGGAAAGCCAACTTCTTCCTATGGCTTTGCTTGTAGGGCCTTCTTAGGCCTTTTGCACCCTGCCTAGGAAACCGCGAGGTGGGCTGATAGGACCGAGTGAGATCGGGCCTGGCCCCTACCCCTAGTAGTGGGGAAGGCGGTATTAGATCGAAAGAGAATGATTAGCATTACAGGTTTAATATTTGAAAATAAGACCGCAAAGCGAAGACTGGAGTCTAGCACCCTGAAGAGTATGGAGAATGTGCTAGAACATTCAGTGGTTTGAAAAACTTTAGTCTTAACATTTCCACCTTTTGGGGTTGGGGAGTAATCCAGTCGCAAATTCACCAGACAATAAAAACAGGAAAGCACCCAAAAGTTCACTGGATAGGTCGTTTAATAGTGGAGGAACCAGGCCCAAAGCTATGAAATGACTAGCCCAAGGTCATGCGACAAATTTTACTATCACGTTGGGATTGTAGTTGGGTAGGCAGTTTTGGTATTAATGTTAAGTTTTGGTTAAGGCCCTGGTTAAGTCCATCTGCCATTTGTTGCTGTGTGAACTTGGGCAGTTTACATACCTTTTGTACCCCAGTTCTCCCCAAATGACAGGAATAATAATAATATCTATTGTTAGAATTAAGATGTGTATAAAATAAGACAGAGAAGTTTGATACATACTAACTTCACAGTGAATGATAGCAATATATTATATTATGAATGCTGTTGGTCCACTACAGACATCCTTCTCTTTGAGTTGATTAAGTACTGTTCCACAGAGCCTGTAGTCACATTTATGGCAATGAGGGAAAAACTGGACCTGTGGAGTAACTGCTGGGCATGGCACAAGTGAACGCTGATTGAGGGAAGTTTAACTGAGCTGAATATTAAAAGTTGGGTGGACAAAGGTGAACCACCGTTCAGTCTCTTTTAATCTCATTTAGGAAATGGGACATTTTGCTTGATTTTCTAATAAGTACAATTTTTTTGTTTGTTAAATTTATTGGAGTGACATTGATTGGTAAAAATTACATAGGTTCCAGGTGTAAAATTCTGCATTATATCTTCTATGTAGTACATTATGTGCTTACCACCCAGAGTCAGTTCTCTTTCCATCACCATATATTCGATTTTATTTTTTTAAGGGAAGAATTATATTGATCTTTAAAATAATTCTGTATCTTAGTCTTTTTTCCAGCAATATTTGAAGGTCTTAAATAGAATCACTGCCATGTTGTACATATGCTATAATTATACTTAAGCAGAGGTAAAGAACTGTGTGGGAGTTCCATGCTCCAACTAGGCCGCACATGCAAACATGCCAGGAAACTGGATCATGAGAAGGCTAGGGTGAACTATGTATTGGAGTGAATGTGTCATACAACAAAGGGGTTTTCTGACCTATCAGAAAATGAGTGTCAGCATTCCTTTACACCTTACTATCTTAACTCAACAGTTTCAACTAGCACATTATCTTCCAAAGACCCATGAGGAATAAACGTTGTTGCTGCAGTTTTGGCAATCAGCCTATTGAATTCTTTTTCTTACAGAGTTCACTGTGCCCCACAAATAGCTTAAAGGGATGAAGGACAAGTGGTAAGCATCAGTGCAGGCCCAAGAGACCTGAATTCCAGGCCCAGCATAGGTAACTGGCTTATAAAACACTTTGGTTTCCATATCTTTAAAATGGAAATGAGAAGTCTTCTGTATACCTTACCATTAGGGGCTTATGGGGACGGACAGCTAGGATGGAGAACATGAAACTACTTTGAGTAGTGTAATGAACTGTGCAAATTAGAACTGGCAGCTTATACATCTCCTAGGAAATAATAATAAAAGTGCCTGAATGTAATTGTAACCTATATACCTTACTGTTGAACTTTGCCAGGAAAGTGCTGGTTGAATGCTTTAACTGCAAAATAATTTACATTTAAATTAAGTTAAACTGTGAGCTGTGACAGTTATTTGGACAATTTTGTTTTTTAAAGAATTTAAACTATCTTCAGTATATTTTGAGTGTTCACATCTTAAACCTATGTAGTTTATAGCAAAAAAGAATGTGTTATGGGAAAATCAATTCTGATGTCAATGAAAAACAAAATTCAATACTGTAAAGGCAGTATGAATGCTTTTAAATGAGAGCATTTACATTAAAGACCCTTGAGTGTTATATATTTTTCCCCTTTAAGTGTTTTCGTTATTTAACTAGATAGATACACATGTTGTAAAATCAGAAGAAACAAAAAGTAGTAGTAAAATTAAGATGGTTTATCTGTGACTAGAATCAGATTTTATTTTTTTATATGCCTTAAAACGAGTTTTAGAACCACTAAAAATTTTTATACTCAGTTCAAGAAAAGTATTTAAAAATTAAAACTTCATGGTGTCACTGGGCAACCCCTAGAGTAGTAGAGCTCCCTGCTGGTATTAAACACATACCGGTACTATAATCCGGGCACTTCTGTAAGTACTTTACATGCATTTTGTTTATTCAACAACCCTAAGAAGCATATACTTGTATGTTATTATTCTCATTTTAGAGATGGAGACACTGAGGCTCTGAGGTAATTCACCCAGTATGCCAAGTTATTAAGTAGTCGATGAGGGATTATGACTTCTGAGTTTCTGCTCATGAACACCACTGTATGTGTAACAGTGACATTGGACAGTTAGTGTAATTTCTCTTAAGTCTTGATGATAGAACCTCCTGGGGTTCTTGTAAAGATTCAGTTAGACAACCTAAGCTGTTTAAACCAATAAGACTTACGATTTAAAAAGATGAATGAGTAGCCTACATGAAAGACTGCCTCACCTTTTATTACACACTTTCTTTTTTAAAATCATCTTTTCTTTTTTAAAGATTTGTTGTTTGAGAGAAGTGGGGAGGGCCCAGAGTAGTCTCTATAGTCGTACATCATTAGTTGTGAAATGGTTTCAGTTCCACACAGGTGGATGTGGGGCTGCGTGGGGCGGGAACCAAAGTGGGGGCCTCCTGTAAGAGGCAAGAACCTTCACTGCCATCCTGGCAGTTACCAGTTTTGCTGGGGTTCAGCATATGGGTTTGCACGGGCCAGGGCCGGCGTTCAGTCTCTGGATCTTGCAGTTGCAAGGCAAGTACTCAACCTGCTAAGCTATCCTGGCATCCCCACCTTTTCTTTTTTAAAAACAAGAACATTAGCTAGGTTGTTTCTTTTGTTCCTCTTTCTAATTTCTCATAGATTAAATGAGTTAGAGTTGGAATTTACTAACAAAGTCCCACAAGGAACAGCCCAGAACCAAATGGTTTCACTGGTGAATTCTGCCAAATATTTAGGGAAGAAAACATAAATCCTTCACAAACTCTTTCAAAAATATAGGAGAGAGAACACTTTCAACTCATTCAGTGAGGCCCGTATTACCCTGATGCCAAAGCCAGACAAAGACTTTACAAGAAAGCAAAACCATAGACGAATATCTCATGAAAATAAATGCAAAAGTAGACTTAACTTAAAAAGCTAAAATATAAAAATTGTAATTTAACAAACTTAAAAGTAATTTGAGCCTCCATTTCTGTTTAAAGATCTTTTTTTCCTTTAATGGAATACAGTGGTTTTTCTTTTTAATAGGTCTCTTTGATAAGGAACTCACTTTTGAGGATAAAGTTCCTGCTTTTGAAAGGTGACAAATTTAATATCTAGTGTTTGCACATTCCTAAATTTGATTTAAATGTTTGTCTGAATTAGCTAAAATTTGATGCATAATGTATATAGAATATTTTGTGTTCAATTGAAATTTCATGTACATTATTAAATGTGTATAGTAAAGTAATATGGACTGTCTTTTTTAGAATGTGTGCTGAGAACAGAATTATCATTAGTAAAAAATAAGGAGAATTCATAAAGAAAAGTAATTGGTGACAAAGCAGGGGGTGAAGTCACTGATAAACACAGACATCTCCATATCCAAATGTTAATATTGTAAAGAAGAGTTAAAGAAGAAATCATACAGTAGGATGAAAGCAAGTTTTTCTTTTTTTCTTACTATTTTTTTACATTTGATACCCCCTCCTCAGGCCCCCCATCCCATTTCTTGTTATGTAAAGTTCTTTAGCTTTGTTGAAATACGTTGGAGAAGTAGGCAGGCATATTTAGACCTTTTGGTCCAGTAAGAGAATTGAAAGTATACTCACTGGTTGTACTTATTGTGCATCAAAAAACAAGCCACTTGGGTATATACTGGACTCTGGTAGACTTTGTATTATCTTGTTATACAGAGGGTGCCAAAAAAAGTATACAAGTTTTAAGAAAAGAAAAATTAATTAAAATTTTAATACTCAACATATACCAATAACAAAAGATGAATACAAGTCACGTGTGACTTCTGCAATTACAAGTAATGCTCAAAATGGTTAGCATCAGCATCCAGACACTTCTAATGATGGTGAACTACTGCTTGAGCAGCATTGACCAAATTATCTGATTGTATCGCTATATACGGTATGCTGTTTCAGTTTACCATGCATCTCAAACTTGTCACAGATGTGTGAAGTTGTTCGGTGTGTTGGAGGTTTTGTTGCATACTTAAACCTCCATTGTCATTGCACTTCCATAATGCTCTTGAATTTCAAATAACGCTTCAAAATTGTCTTGTGCTCCTCCAACTGTGCTTCCCCATTTTCTTTGTCCTGCCTGTCCCATAGTGATGTTAGCATTCATTTAGTTACTGCCATCTTTTGAGCAAAAGTCGTGTACTGCTTATTGCTGCCATAATTTAATTCAACTTCAAAAATAATACATAGATAACATCTCTTTAATTGTGTATACATTTTTTTGGGTACCCCTGGTATTTTCACAGCAAGCCTTTGAGTCAGTGGTACTCTTACCCACATCTGTAACAACATAGAGACACAAGACGCTTTGAAGTTTAGTGAGCTGACTAGGCCTCAGCAGCAGGAGAGTCTGGAACCCAGGTTTCTTTGGTGGACATGTTATACCACCACATATAATGTGTTGTCTTGAGCATAAGGAACTAATTTTTTTTCAATCAGTCTTAAAATAGGAACCTTCCACCTCTAGGATTGAAGATGAATTCACTCTTTTAAGGGTTAAGAATGGATTGAAATTAAAAGTAAGTAGGTTGGATACTCTTGAATCTTCCTGACCCTGAGATTTTGAGAGCTGGGCTTTTTGCTGTTTGGGGGAAATTGGGAAGTAAGCTGGAAATTATTTATATTACAATTGTATAAATGTGCATGTGTTTGGCTTGGTTTTATGTACATTTATCCATGTGATCCCAGAGGGTAGAGAGACTGATTTGGATGCACATAGATAATTATATTTGATTACTGAAAACAAAATCCTTATTAACTGTAAGAAAGGGAGAAATACTACCTCATCAAGGTCAAATTTGTAATCCACCTCACACTTCTTACGAGTCTTTTAGCTTTGTGCTTTAGAGGACATGGTCAGTTTAAAGCTGGTTTCTAAGCAACTTTGATCAAGTGTAAAGGACTGTCTTCAATAATCCAATAATACACATTTTTAAAAAAGATTTATTGATTTGAGAAATGTGAGAGAGAGAGAAAAGGGGGAGGGCCTAGAGCAATCTCCACAGTTGTACGTCATTAGTTTTTGACATAGTTTCATTCCAGGTGGATGTGGGGGGCTGCACCAGGTGGGAACCAAACTGGAGGCCTTCCTCATAGGAGGTGGCACTTTAGTTCATCATGTGGGTTTTGCACAGGCTGGGGCCGGTGTTCAGTCCCTGGACCTTGTAGCCACAATGCAAGTGCTCAGTCCTTTGAGCTATATCATGTATCCCAGTACATTTTTTTTTTAAAGCTGTTAATTTTGAAAAAATTACAGACCCATCAGAAGTTGCAAAAATAATACAGAGTGGTAGCATCTTACATAACTAATACAATATCAAAAGAAGGGAATTGACATTGGTACAAGCTACATCCTTATTTAGATTTCACCAGGTTGTACATGCCCTTGTGTTGTGTGTACATAGTTCTATGCAGTTTTCTCTGTCAGTAATTCATTTTTGAAATTTTTATTTGGCATTGTTTTTTATATTGATTTTTTTTTTTTTTTTTTTTTTTGAACTGAACTGGGGGCCTCACCATGTTCGGGAAGTACACCCCAGTTCAGCATGTGGGTCTGCCTGGGCCAGAGCCGGGATTCGATCCTCGGTCCTCGGGGCTTCAAAGCGAGCGCTCAACCCGCTGAGCCATCCTGGCTTTCCATTGTTTTTTATAGAAGGAAAATACTAGCATGAGTCTTAAGTACTACCTAACCTATATGCATTTTTTGAAAATTAGATAAAAGGTTATGATGTTAGTATTTTGATATTAACAAAAATCCCCCCAAAACTTAATTTTTAGGACTAATACAGTATATTCATAAAATCTGAAAAAATTGGCAAATATACAGTGTCGTCAAGGTCATTATAAAAAAATTTTGTTTTCAGACTTTATATTTTAAAGACTTATTTTATTGTTCTTGACAGAGACAGAGAGAAGGGGGAGGACCCAGGGCAGTCTCCATAGTTGTATGTCATCAGAGGTTTCGTTCCACATATGTGGGCTGGGGCTGCGCAGGGCAGGAACTGGGCTGGGGTCCTCTGGCATGGGAGGCACGCCCCCTCAAGCCAGGGGCCGAACCAGGGAGCGAGAACTGAGCTGGGGGGCCTTCTGCATGGGAAGCACACCCCAGTTCAGCATATGGGTCCACACAGGCTAGGGCTGGGATTCGATCCTTGGTCCCTGGGGCTGTAAAGCCAGCACTTACCCTGCTGAGCCATCCTGGCTTCCCCTAGACTTTATATATATATAACTTGTATAGATTGAGCTCCTGAAGGTTAATAACCAGTTTTTAAAAAAATGCTTGCCATTTGGTTGGCACCCATGGCATTGGACTTCATCAGCAAACGTTCATTAGTATCTCATTCATGCCAGGTTCTGGTGTGCATCAGATGCATTTTCTCCTTTGTAACACAGAATTCCCATAGTTCAAGCTTGTGACTGCCAGAAAATAGTCTTGAACTCTGCCACCCAACCGACTTTTATCGGATGCCCAGTTGAGAGATTTATGGATGAGTATTTGAAGGATATGCTTGCTGTCTGTTCCTTTCTCTAGAACCTATATATTGTACATTTTCTTTATAGTCAAGTTCTCTATCAACAAAAATGGGAACTTGGAGTATATAGAGTTGATCCCCATAGTGTTTGTTTTATTGATATAGCATAGCCTTAGCCTAATAGGATATCATAAAAGAAAGCCACTCAGAATTCACATTTGCATATAACTTAAGGGTATTTTGGGGAAAAGTTGTCCACTTCAGTATACTCAGATGTTGAAAGATTCTCACATTTGTGGTTGGCATTTAACACATTAAAATTTTATTTTAGAAGAGTTTTAAATTCACAGAAAAGTTGTGAAGATAGTACACAGAATTCCTATATACTCTACATCCAGCTTTCCTATGTTAATATCTCACATTATGATCCATTTCTTAGAATTAATAAACCACTATTAAAACATTATTAACTAATGTTCATACTTCATTCAAATATTAGTTTTTGATTAAATTTATTGAGGTATCATTGGTTAATAAAATTTTCAGGTGTGCAAGATCATGATTTGACATCTGTTGTATCTCTGTTGCATGCTTGGTTTTGATTTTTAATTGCTGGCTCTCCTGGAGGTTCATGTCTGTAGTACAATAACTTGTAATATGGCCAAGACCAGAATTCAACTGTGAGAGTTATAGAACACTGAGTTACCTAGTTATGAGTTATTCATCTACCCAGCATTTGCATTCTAGTCCAAAGGAGTTCTGCTATAGAGTTTAAGGTAACAGTATTGCATTGATAAAAATTATGAAAGGGAAAGACAGGATGGCTCAGCGGGTTAAGCACTCACTTTGCAGACCCGGGGACCAAGAATCAAATTCCAGCCCTGGCCCTTGTGGACCCTTATGCTGAACTGAGTGAACTGAGTGATCTGAGGTGTGCTTCCTGTGCAGGAGGCCCCCAGCCTGGTTCCCGCCCTGTTCCTCCTCCCCCCCCCCCCCCCCCCCCCCCCCCCCCCCCCCCAAACACACACACACCTGTGTGGAACAAAACCATGTGGAAAAAACTGATGACATACAACTATGGAGACTGTTCTGGGCCTTCCTCTTTCTATCTGTCTCTGTCAAAAAAACAATAAACTACATCTTAAGAAAAAATTATGAAAGAGAACATGGCTTCTAAAAGAAAACTAGAAAGTGAAGTGCTTTAAGAAAATAGTGACTTTCAAGCAGAAAATAAAAGTATGGGGAAAATCCTATAATTAATTTTAGGAGTGCAAGAACCCTAGAGGAGCTAATACATTCTAGTGAGCAGGGACTGTGAAGTAAAAGAGAATTGTAGGAGATGTGGTAAATGTTTCTTATCACAGGAAAGTGCTCCTTGGTTTAAAAGTAATTTCTTTATTCACCTTTATTTCTGAGCATTCCTAGTCTAGGGGCCACCTGCTCTGTAGTTTGGGGGAAGTTGGGAGGGAGGTGTGTTGTTTGTTTTTTAAAAACATTATTTATTGTTGAGCTGCTTGTTACTTAGTTTATGTTGATAAGCTTATAGAAACACTGGATGATAGCAGAGAAATGTGCTCTCTGCTTAGAATTCTATAAATGTGAAGACAAACGACTTAAGGGACAAAAGCATATGAAATTCTTTTAAACATTAATACATGTGGAAAATCATTTTGTGTCTTTAAGACAAAATCAGTATATAGAATTAACAGGTCAGGTAGGATGCATTGTATTGGAAGATAGGAACCTTGGCTTCTGATCCTGCTGCTGCCAGTAATTGAATTTTGACAAGTTCATTTCTGGACTGCAGCTTCTTAAAAAAGGATAGTTAAATGAAGTTCCGATGGTATATTTCAGCCCCAGGACATTTTGGGAGGGGTGGGGAGATCAACTATTTGAGGTATAATATGGGAACATCCGTTTGTTTCTTTTTTTTTTTTTTTTTTAATTAGTAGATTTTTAGAAAATACATACAAATTATGAAGATGGCACAGAGGATTTCCATATAACGCACACCCGGTTTCCCCTATTATGACAAATTAGTATAGTACATTTATTATAATTAATGAACCAATATTTATATGTAGTTGTTAATTAAAGTCCATATTTAATACACAATTCCTTTGTTTTTACCCACTGTCTCTTTTCTGGAATCCACATTACACATAGTCAGCATGTCTTCTTAGGCTCCTCTTGGCTGTGATAAGTTTTTAGGCTTTCCTTGTTTTTGATGACATTTTTTAGGACTACTGATCAGGTTATTTTGTAGAGTCTCCCTCTGTTGGGATTTGTTTGATGTTTTAATGGGAGTAAGATACAAGAGGTTAAAGTACTGCTTTCATCACATTGTGTCACAGGCACGTACTATCAGTATGACCTGTTGCTGTTAATGTTGACCTTGATCATTTGGCTGAGATGTGTTTGCCAAGTTTCTCCACTGTAAAGTTTCTTTTTCTCCTCCTCCCCATCCATCTGGCCTTTGGAAAGAAGTCACTTATGTGCAGCCCACAGTGCAGGAATGGGAAGTTAGGCTTCACTACATTGAGGATGGAGTAGCTACGTAAATCACTTTGAATATTTCTGCATGGGAAATTTGTCTCCTCTCCCATCTATTTATGTACTGCGTTACATATTTGTATTAGTGCAGATTCATGGACGTTTATTTTATGCTTTGGAGCATAATGTAATACCACTTACTTTGTTGCTTATACTGTTCCAGCTTTGGCCATTGGCAGCTCTTTCTTGTGTTACGTTGACATAGCACTCATCATTTTGGGACTATGTTTTCATTTTTTAACACTTTTTGGTACTACAAGATGCTCCAAGCTCATTTTGTATATTTTTGTCCTAATTCTAAAATCAGCCATTTCTCGAAGGAGCCCTATTTTCTTTTATTGGAGATATTAGAAACCAGTATCTTGGTACTAGATATTTATTGCTACTGGACTATCATTTCTTCTAGGCCTCTCAGCTAACAGGACAAAGAAATAAACGCATGTAGACCAGTGGTTCCCAACCTTTTCCCAACCCATTTCTACAAATTATACCCCTTGTTTATAAAAAAGCTGTTTTTAAATACTGACACTTTCTTCAGTGACTATCTTAATGTAAAATAGTGGAAATGAGGTAATATGTTAGGAAAGAAAAATTACCGGTACTACACTAAAAACACAAACCACATTTCATTTTATAATATTTGGGGCACAGTTAAATATTGATAACAATGATCATGTATTTAACAAACTTTTAATTGTTAATATTTATTTGTGTTGTCTGAAAAGTCTAATAATTATTAGGTAGAGCACTAGCCAATTGAAACATTGTTGAGCTTTGATGCACTTAGTTAAAATCAGGCTTAAAAGATGCAAGATACAGTCTTATATCTGGACTTGTATTAAGCTTGTTACAATGCTTACTTACTTATTAAGATTTATTTTATTGGTTGAGAGGTGTGAGAGAGAGAGAAGGGGGAAGGGCCCAGAGCAGTCTCCATAGTTGTACATTATTAGTTGTGACATAGTTTCATTCCACACTGGTGCATGTGGTACTGCATGGGGCAGGAACTGAACTGGGGCCTCCCGTATGGATGGCGAGAACCTTAGCCTCTGAACCATCCTGTTGGTTACCAGTTGTGCTGCAGTTCAGCATATGGGTTTGCATGAGCTGGGGCTGGTATTTGATCCCTGGACTTTGCATTGCAAGGCAAGCCAAGCACTCAACCTTCTGTGCTATCCCAGCATTCCAATACTTACTTTTTATGAAGGTGTAAGAAGAAAAAGCTCTCTCCAATAGTTCAGTATTAGTAAATGGCAAGAAGTATGCGAGAGTACCTTCTCACTGGAGCTGTTCATCTTTCTCACTGACATCTATGGAGAAGGTAATAAGATGTTTTCTTTTAAAATCAGAATTTAAAGAAGAATCACTTGAAAATTTGATTAATTTCTCTGTTTCACTGATAATTTAGCTTCCTTGAAGAAGAATTCATTGAAAGGATATGCAATCCAGTTCTTGTTTATGTTGGACACTTTTTTTAAAAGGACACTTTAAGAACTTCATAGTGACTTACAATACTCTTTCACATTTTGGGATAGTTGCAAGTAATTCTCAGATAAGAAGTCATGCAGTTTCAAAAACTTCAGGCTGACCTCTTTCAATACACGTTTCCCAAAAGTCCAGTTTTTTAATCATTGACTATTTTGTCGGTTATTTTGAATGTAGTGATTGAGCTGTTTTGAAGTCCCAAGTTGAGTTATTTCTAGAAAAATATCTGATAAATATGAAAACTTTGAAGCCATTCACTGTCCAGAAACTCTGGAGCAAGAGGAAAACGATTGGTCTTAAAAAAAATACCTGGACTTCATGTCTTAAGTTTACAGATCCGTGTAAGTACTTTGACACGAGACAGCCACCATACCTCCATATGCAGAAGTAGTGGGCTGTCAATGCAGTTCATTTCTTCATACAGCACTTTAAACAATCTGGAGTTTTGTGATTGTGACTTAAAACTTACCACTGTTACAGCCTCATCAAGAACATCTTTCAGTTCACTTAGGAAGAGGCTTGGATGCAACACTTTATGCGTGCAGCAGTGATTCCATGGTACATGGGGAGCTGCTTTTTTAATTTGGCTGTGTAGGCCTATAAAACAACTTGACATAGGCTTGCCTCTGTCAGTGCATACACCACAACAGTTCAACCAACTAATGTCCTTTTCAATGAAATAACCATTGATAGCATTAAAAATATCTTTGCCTATGGTATGCTGTCAATGGGTAACAAAGCAACAGGTTTTGCTGAATTCCATTTCCTACCAAGTACATGGTGATGATGGGCAAAATAGATAAATCAGCAACATCCTTACACGTTCACCGATCTGGATGGAAAAGAATTTACTTTTTCTAACTATCTATTTACTAAAGCTTCAACATTATCAGACATTTCCTGAATTCATTGAGACGTATTACTGTATTAGAAAAAGATAATATTGATTTTGCAGACATGTACTTACCCAAACATACAATAAACAGCGGTATCATTAATACAAGGAGAACTTAAATCTTTAGCTATGGTGTGGTTTTTACCACATTTATGTGATAAGCAATACACTGTATGAAACCTTAACTGCATTCTCATTGTCTTTTTTCCTGACATGTATGAAGTAAAAGTTGGACGCTTTCCTAAATGCCAAAAATACTGTTTCTTAGTTTTTATACATAGGATGTTTAGTTTCTAAAGATCACATGAGTAGAGAAGGTTTCATGCAACTGTTGGATATTTCCCCACACACAACAGACTAAGACTTAGGACAGTCATCATTCCCTACAAATGAAAACCTATGTTTCATATACTATTCAGAGTATTTCCTTTTCCTCTGTGTAATATCTGAGGCATGCACCTTTTTACTATTTCCCAGTGTGGGTGTACTCGTAGCTGCAGACATGTGTTGAGAAGTACTTGGCGGCAGATTATAATTCACATCAGGTTTTGGTTTTTTAACCATTCCTGTTTTTAACCACTGATCATAACTGACATGTAATAACTGACAGTAATAACTGAAACTATGTTAAATAAAAATACTACTTGAATCACAATGAAAGACTGTACTTACTTTCCTCAGTCAGTAACTAAACTGATTAAACAATTGCTACAATGTATTTATGTGTAGGGAAATTCTAGAAACATTGCAAATGGATTGTTCTGAAACCACATAGTGATTAGTAGAAGAGTGGTTTGGGAAAAGGGTTCATAGCCATGCCAGTCATCATTTGTTAATGTGATCTAATTTTGAATTGTTTCATTAACAGTGATTCAAAATTAACATTTATTATTTCCTAACATTTTGTATCTTTTTACTTGTTTTTTCGCTTTTACTGATTATTTTTTGGGTATCCCTGAACGTCCCAGTTTGTTCCCCCGGGGGTATGCTTACCACCACTTGGGAACTGATGGTGTAGACTCACTGGTATATATGCATATATCTATAAATACTTCTATTTGTAACACTCTGTATATTAAACTAAACATGAATTCATACTGATGTCTCCAGGTCTTGTCCTGTACCATGTGGATTACCCTGGTTTCTTTCCTCTGCTTATATGTAAGTTGCCACATCCAACATGAGAGCATCCAGAGTTTTATCCCCCATTTGTGGTGATGTTTATTAACACATTGCGTACGGATCACAAGAGTCTTCGTTTTTTTCTGAGCCATGTGTTAAGGACGGGTAATGAGAATTCTCGTTTTTATACTTGACCTTTTATTTTTTGCAAGATTTATTTAATGAGGTTTGGTTGATATATAACGAGCAGATATTATCAATGGATAAATTTACGTGAGTAAGTACAAAAAATTTCATTGAAAAGTTATTAATAATATGGAAGCAATAGCATTTTAAAGAGAAGAGTTCATTTCAACATGGTCTCATTTAAATACCTGCCGAAACAGAGGGGTATGAAGGTTTTAAACGTGTTAAGTAGATATTGAAGCAACTGTGAATGGCTTTTGGTACCAACTAATGTTTCATCTATGCTAAGGTGTCTGTGGGGTATATAATGATGGCGAAAGAGGTGATTAGCATGGCCAACAACGGGCTGAAATTTAGCACAAGGCTTATACTTTTCATTGCCAGATGGGAAAAGTTTGGAATTATCTGTGAGATGGAAAAACCTCAGAAGTAATTGAAAACAATCCCTAGACATCATTTTACCAGACCATGGTATGGTGTGAGAATTGTTTGCCCAGTAAGAAGAGACGATGGGCCTTTTTATTGTACCCCTTTCTACTAAAATTGCAATGAATGCTTTCATCTCAGTTACTGTCAGTTCCTGCCACTGCCGCACTCTCAATCTTGGCGACAATGTTTCATGGGCAGCTAGGAACTGCTCAGCATACCTGTTAGTTTCCTGTGTAAATAGATTCCATAGCACTGGGGTGGGGGTGGGGGTGAAAAACAAATTGAGCTATGTTCCAGGGTCAGCAGTCAGTGACGGTGCATGCTTGGGACCCAGTATTTCTGGGTAACTGAAGGTGTTAGTACTTCAAGTATTACAGCCTTCAGCAATTACATTAAACGTCAAAATTATAGTAAGACTTACGCTTAATGAAAAGTATTTAAAATTGATGATAAAAAATAACAAAAACGTGTTATATAAAGCAGAGAATTCACACTTTAGATAGGACAATAACCATACATCATACAAGAAAAAAATATAAGTTATAGTTCTTTTAACTATGGTCTACATATGAGCCAATATATCAGCCCGCCGCACTTTTTGCCCGAGATGCAAAAGCCGATATATTGGCCCGTCGCACTAAAAGGGTTAACGACCCTCTGAATAATATGAAAGTAATAGATGAATACCTGTGCACTTCTCTTAACCTAAAAAAAAATAGTTTTGCAACTCAGAGTGTAGAGTAAGTGGTGGGAGTGAAGTGCGTTTTCTGAAGTTTATTGGAGACTTACTGTGTTCCTGACAGGGCTGGTAGCCTATGCTACCTTAAAATTGTTTTTCTTCCAAAAAGGACCATTCTACTTCCCCCCACAGGGATGCCTTCTCTTTCCTTGGTTCACCAACCTGGGCTAGATGTCATGTTGTCATTCCCTCCCTCATTAAACCTTAGTGAACTCCCTCCCTCACTGAACCCCCTATTCCAGAGCACTGCCATTGGTACTCTTCCTGACTCATCTTTCTGTCCTATGTCTCTCACACCTCAGTATTCAGCTACATAGTAACACTTGGTCTAGTGTCATAGAAATACATGTTTTGGAGTCTTTGGCTCTCACTAGTTGTAATAATGAGTAGATTATTTGAATTCACTAAGACTTAGTTCCTAATGTGGGCCTACATAAAACAGTGTATGTGGGAGTGCTTTATAAACTAGAAAACAAAGTGGGTTATTCAGAAAACCCAATCAGTGGTTCTAAGCAGCCTCAGCATTCCCTGAATCTTGTTAGGAAGGTGAAATCTGGGCCTAGAACCAAGCCCAGACCTACTTGAAGTGAGGCTCTGCCGCCTGTTTTAACAAGACACCCACCTCCCACTCCCCACCCCCCGGGGGAGGACAGGATGCCTGCTCCTGTTAGAGAAATACTACCCTACAACATTATACTTAAAAACTCAAGAGCAATTAAATTAGTCTGCTCAGGCTGTCATAATAGAATACCAGACTTAATAAAATTTAAATGTTAGATTTCTTTCTCACAGTTCAGGGGGCTGAAAGTTCAAGATGAAGGTGTCAATATGTCATTTTCTGGTGAGGACATTGTCCTGGGCTAACAAGAAAGCTGCCATTTCACTGTGTTCTCATGCAGACTTTGCTCTTTGTAGGAGCACTTTTAGGTGGACACTAGTCCTCTTAGAGTAGGGTCCCATGCTTAGAACCCCTTAATTTCTTCCTTGAAGGTCCTGTCTCCAAATAGTCTTATTGAGAGTTGGGCCTTATGAATTAGGCAACACGATTTACTCCATGACAACAGTTTATCAACAAGCTAAAAATTGATTTAAAAAAATCAGTTCTGCCTTTTTAAAAGGTAAGTATAGTCTACTGGATCATCACTTTTCCTTGAGCAAGTATTTCAGCACCAATAATGGGGTTTTAATTAATCCATTGGTTTTGTGCTTTGCTTATTTACTGTTGGTTTTACCACATTTTATTTACTTTTAAAAAGTTGTAACTATAGTTTTATCTGTGTTTTGGGCTAATTTCGTTTTGTATAATAGCCTATCCCTGGGAACCCAACCACCATTGATCATATGAGAGAGAACTTGGGAGTTGTGTAGAGTTTATTTAGATAAAAATATTGGAATCAGCCTGTGACTTTAGAGAACCCCTTGTCATGTACTATTTTGTTGGCAGACAGTAGACGTCTTTCAAGTGAATAAGAGATTACTGGCATTTTGCACGTACTTCAGAAATGGTGGCAGAATGTTAATAGTGAGTTTCTTCTAAAAAACGAATACCAGTCCCAGGAAAGGCTATGAGTGGTTTTATGTACGGTAGCACTTTTTACTTTCTATGTTGCCTAAATCAAGCTTGTTTTTAAGTCATGGCCTGCAGGCCACAATGCGGCCACACAAATTTGTAAACTTTTCTTAAAAAATGGGCTTTAAAAATAAATATTTACCGTATTGTTTTAGACAGAGACAGAGAGAAAAGGTGAGGACCCAGAGCAGTTTCCGTAGCTGTACATCATCAACATGGTTTTGGTCCACACAGGTGGGCTGGGGCAGCGCAGGGCATGCATTCTCAAGCCAGTGGCCCAATGGGGGTGTGGGGGGTGGGCAAGAACCAAACTGGAGGCCTCCACCGTGGGAAGCATATCTCAGTTCAGTATATGGGTCAACAAAGTCTGGGGCCAGGATTCAGTTGTCAGTCCCTGGGTTTGCAAAGCAAGCACTTAACCCACTGAGCCATCCTGGCTTCCCCAAAACATGAGATTTTTTTTGTGATTCTTATTTTTTCCTCTCTTTTTTTCCCCTCTTTTAGTTCTTCAGCTGTCATTAGTGTATTTTATGTATGGCCCAGGGGAGCCAAAAGATTGGACACCCCTGGCCTAAATGCTAAGCGTTTAAGAATCCAGTGAACTGTATCTTCTTCCACTTTGTGAACATGAATCCAAGATGCATAAATACATGAAGTGATACACCATTGATATAGGAGAATCTAGTTCTGTGTTGTTACCGACTTTCATTTAAAGGGTTAAAATTTGTTTGGCATTGAATTTGCTTAATAATTTGGTTTACATTTTTCTAGATATATATTTATTATTTTGCCTGAGAAATAATGGTCTCCGTTGTAAATAAGAGACCAAAAAATAAAGCTCAGTTTTCTTTTTTTTTTTTAATCGTGGTGAACACACATATGTGATACGCCATCTTAACCATTATTGAGTACAGTTCAGTGGCATTAAGTACATTCACGTTATTATGCACCCATCGTCTTCACTTCCAGAATGAAGACTTCTTTTCATCATGTAGAATTGGAACTCTCGTACACACTACCAACTCATTTTGTGCATCCATGTCGCTCAGTTTTTACACCTTTGGATCTGTGGTCCTTGGAAAGAGGACCCACTACCACTTATGACAGTCTGGTAACAACACTAAAGGCACTTAAGTGTTTATAAAATAAGAGAAGTAGCTGTTCTGGTTTAATATTTTTTTATTGTCTTAAAACACTAATTTAAATTTATATCTGCATTTGACCTTTGCACAACAGCTGCAGTATCTATATTAAGTATTTAATGTGAGGCTAGTTAGCACCTCTGTTATCACTTCATTGTAATGTTTTAAATATGTACTCATAAATTAACACATGAAAGTGACTTTTATCCATTGTCAGGCTTTTTACAATATGCAAGAGGTTAATTTGAAATTGTATTTGAACATGCTAGATCTGTGTAGCCTTCATGATAATCTATATGAGGACAATTGTTTGTTTAAAATTTTTTTTTTTTTCTTGAAAGTGAATCTTTTAATTAACTGGTTTTAGGAAAACCCCTGAATCTCGCTGGGCTTATTTTATCTGTAAAATGAGATATTCCCAAAAGAGTTCCTTTTAGCTCTAATTTGATATCTATTTTATTTATTTATTTATTTATTTTGACAGAGGAGAGAGAGAAAGAGAGATACAGAGACAGAGAG
>PVKE010022743.1:9576-25408 GCA_004027555.1 Craseonycteris thonglongyai
GGGAAGGTCTTCCAGTGGGAGGTGATCAGTTTCCCCTTCCATCCAACAGATGGGCCTGACTAGGGTCTGGGTGCTGGGACTTTACCTTACCCTGATGTCTGGATTGATGAGTTTGCCTTTCTCTCCTATTGAGTCCATCTGGGGCCTGTTTTCCTGGGGCAGTGGGGAGTCATTGGTAAAGGTGTTCCCAGAAAAGGTACCCGGTGCTGCCACCTCATTCAGACCTTGGGTCCCCCCCACCCCGGTGACACCCAGCCATAGTCTCTGTGGCTCAAGGGGCCAGTATCGTTGGCTTCCCGGTCAGGGAACCCAAAATGTTGCAGAAGCAGTAGACCAAGAAGCCAGGCACCACTTGGAGAGCTGGGAAACTCAGGTTTCTTATGCTGGTGAGCCCAGAGGAGTTCACACTGACTTCAGGGAGTACCAGGCTTATATAGGGTGAGTACCAGTTGGTTACATTTTAGAATAAGTTCTCTTTTTCTGCCATCATACATCTAGGTCTGGCTGATGCAGGTGCTAGGAGAGGGCAAGGTTACAGGGGTGGGGAGCAAGCAAGATTTATAGAAGCAGAGGTGTGACGGCGCAGGAGACAAGCAAGGTTACATATTCAGAGGCCTGATGGCAAGCAGTGATATGGGGCTTTGTCCACATCAATAGCTCTAAGGAAGAGTTTAAATAATTTGACATATAATAATGTTAGTAATATATAGGTATAGTGTGACTACAAAAAGGATGTACATGAACTTATTTTTACTTGAAATAATTTTAGTTAAGATATATTTTTGTAAACTTCATTTTGCTGCTGGAAATTTCATTTTATTGATTTAGAAATATTTGTTATACTTAAAACAATACTGGAAACAAATATTCAGTGATTAACAAGTAAACAAAATAGAGATGCTTTGAACATAAGTACTGAACCTTTGTACTTTGAAATGCAATTCAATCAAATTGTGTAATTAATATGAACTACAAAGGAAAAATTACATACCAATTAAGTAATTTTCACAACTATCAACAATTTAAATGAACATTTTTCAAAGTATATTTAATTTTATTTTAATGTGTTTTAAAAGGTCTTTATTTCTTCATTGTACATAACTTTTCTGCTTCAATAAATCTCTATTTCTTTGTCTTTGTAGACAAGCATATTCTGCTAGACTTTCCTATTTTGTTCCTGTTTATTTTATCTGGTTTAAAAATAATCAACCTCACATTCTTTCAAAACTCTTAATTATGCTACTTCAGTAAAGGCCCTTGACAGTAATTTCTATTAAATCAGGACAAGAAATATATGAATAAAGCATGATTAATATTAATCATTAATTAGAGCTCAGTTGAAGGCATTCATAGCCTATAAACCTGTACGGAGTAGATATATTTGGGAATGTCATCAAACATTTATTTTCTTGTGTTTTCCAGATGGTATATTATTTATTCACCTGGCTATAGATTACTCCAATGTTAAAAGAGTGACAGTAAACAAACTAATGATTCTTTTCCATAGAATTTTTGGACTTGTGACCATGGTGGCTATTGCTGTCTCCCTCTAATGCTTTAAGGTTTTAAGCTTCAAAGGCTTTCTGAAGCTCCATTTACTACCAGTTCAGACAGTCAGAACAAAGCTGGGATTCTGAATAGCAGAAGCGGAAATCAATTGTTCATAGCTGGAGAAGGGAGAAACAGAATGTTTCTGAAGACCGATCTCTACTTGTCCCTGAGGCCTAGCAACATTCCTTTTTGATTTCATGAAGATTTCCAGTGTCCTTACAAGGATTCCTATTCATGCCTAACTGGTTTACATTATAATTTTGGCAAGCATGTCCAAAAAGAGCACAGATATATGTGGGCCATCATGTTTGTCTGGGTAAGGCAGTTTAAATGTTCAAGAAACACATATCATTAGGTTATTTCAGCTGATGAGGAGTTATTCCAAGGAGAAGTCAGATAATAAGGAAAATAAGAAATATTTTCAGTAGTTCAGAACCAAGGGTAGAGAAGTGGTCCCCTTTGCATCCACATTCAGGTTATGAGTGAGAGGTCAGCTTTGTAAAAGAGTACTGGGTTCAGACCTATTGCTTCTGCTTCTCTAGAAGTTTCTTCTTATCTGTCAGGTACCGTAACTCTCAATAACATGGATGTAAATCTAGCAATATATTTATGTAACTTCAGTGGCTTGTGGCTGGCTAAAAGGTAAAACTAGGTGGAATATAGCATTAAATTTTATTATAAATAAATGACTGATAAATAGCTATGGGTATTTCAGGGATTTTGAGTCCTTCTAGAAATGGATGTGGAATATGAGGAAGAGGTCATATAACTAATATACAGGTTCTTAGAGAACCTGTATAACACATTTTTTTTTTGGGGGGGGGCACTTCTTCAGCTACTCCTTAAATGCTAATGAAAACTTGAGTTCTATCCTTAGTCTGTTCAGTTTATTCACTTGATCTGAATGATCAAATGTAATTGCATAGCTTATATTACCATCTCTGGAAAATCTGATATATATATCTTTAGATCAGACTTTGACAGAGTTGTTGAATTATCTATATCTATCATCTATAGATATAGATAAAGATATAGATATATGTTGCTGAATTTCTATGCCTGGATATTTCAACATCTCTATTCTATCATGTTTTATTTTGAACAAATTAAAGGTATTCAAACCAAACTCTTTCTCCTCTTGTGTCGTCACTATACATATAATCACCACTGCTTAAAACCTGAGAAACAATCACAGATATCCTGTCTTTAATTTGAAATTAATCACTAAGTCATATCATTTCAATGTTTTTGACTTTCCATTTTCTTTACATCATTGCAATTATCATAATTAGGTCCTAGATAATCTCTCATTTAGATTTTTGAGAATCAATGAAAATAGCTCTGTACAATAGAAAAAAATTCCACCTATCTCACAGGCTTACCTTGAAGAGTAAATGTAAATACATTTAAAGTGATTGACATATTTTCTGACAGTTGAGTAAGGGCTTCATTACTTTTGATTTTGATTTTGTATCCCTCTTTCCAATTATTCCACATTGTTGCTCTAATTATCAACCAAAAAACAAAACTTGACCTTTTTAAAACCCTTTAATTTATCTTTATTATACATATTAATATCCTTAGCATACTATATGGTATGAAATGCACTTTATGGTTTGGCTCACACGTGCTAATCCAGCATCTGTCAAGGATGGATACATTAGTGGAATGACCTAACAAGGCTTTCTTGTTCATGTATTACTGGGTCTTACCTGGTGTTTTTCTTTGCATTTGTTCCATTTTCTTTCCTTGTTTTGCTGTTGAATTTCTCCTTAATCTTTCTAATAATCTTTCATATTGATTTATTCACTACCCTTTCACCTATACTTTGTTCATGTCTTCCTTTGATTTTTATATCTCTTTCCTGGAGGCCTGTCTAAACAGACCCCATGTTTCAACACTTCCTGGATTAATTGATTTTTAAATTATTCTTTAAATTAGGGTTCTGTATGAAAACATATTTTCAAACTAGGCCGCTTTGTTTTGTTTCATTTTGCTGTAATCAGTGGGAAATTAAAATAAAAATTTTTATTTATTTTTATTGTTTGAGAGGGGAGAGAAAGAGAAGTCGGGCATGGAGGACAGAGCAGCTTCCATAGTTGTATATCATTAGTTGTAAGATGCTTTCATTACACACAGGTAGATATGGGATTGTGCTGGATGGGAACCAAACTGAGCACCTCCCCAGTGTAGGCAAGACCCTTTGCTGCCGGCCATTCCGGGGGTTACCAGTGTGCCATAGTTCAGCATATGAGTTTGCATGAGCCAAGGCTGGAATTTGATCCCCGGATATTGCAGTTGCAAAGCAAGCACTCAACCTGTTGAGCTATCCCAACAACCCAGACGTCTATCAGCATGAGATTAATTTGTTATATTTTATATATGTCACACTGTAATCCTCTTTAAGGACTTTTGATGACTCTCCTTTCCTTACAAACTAATGTCAAATCTCTGCACTTAGCATCTAAGACTCTGAAACCTGGCTCAAAAACTAATAAGCTATTTTTAGGTACGTATGTTTTCCTCAAGCATTATCAATAAAAAACTTTCACTGCTCTTTTCTTCATAAATCTCCTATAAAAATTCTCACTACCATATATTGAAAATTGATCAGTGCTGTTTATTACATTTCTACTTTCTTTTCTGAGTAGTACTTGTTTAAACCTTGCTTTCATCTTGGAATGTATTCTACCTTCTTCTGAACTCATCAAAATCCTAATACCTTCTCAGGGCCCAGTTTGTCTCATTTCTATAAAGACTTCCCTAGACACCTCTGGGAAAGAGTAAGTTGTCTCTCTTCTGAGTTCAGCATGTTTCTCATCGTTAAAGATCAACTAATGTGTTCAAAACTAACATTTGGAAGTTTGACTTTAAATATATTTTTTTATTTTATTTTTTTGAGAGAGAGAGAGAGAGAGACAGAGACAGAGAGAACTGAACTGGGGGAGCTCCCAGTTTAGCATATGGTTCCGCACGGGCCGGGGCTGGGATTTGATCCCTGGTCCTCGGCGCTGCAAAGTGGGCGCTTAACCCACTGAGCCATCCCGGCTTCCCCGGAAGTTTGACTTTATAGAATAAGAGCTCATAATATGAATCCTAGTAATGTATAAAACAGTATTTATCCAGGAATAATTTGATGAGCATATATTCTGTGTGGAGCATTGCTCTAAATGTTAGGCGAAAAGGGATGATCAAAGCTGACCAAAAGCCTTGCTTTCATATACATTATATTCTGGTAAAATGGATAGTTTAAAAGCATATTAGATAAATAAATTTCATAACATACTCGTACTAGAATCTGTCAGGAAAGGAGGATATGATGTTTAATTTTATTGTGTCACCCTGATTGGACTGTGGGGTACGCAGACATTTGTTCCAACATTATTGAGGGTACGCCTACAAGGATGTTTCTGGATTAGATTAACATTTGAATCAGTAGACTGAGTAAAGCAGTTTGCTCTCTCTCTTGGGTGGACTTCTTTCGATCTGTGGCATATCAGAACAGATGGTGAGCAAATGCTTGATAAATGCTGCCTATACACTTGTTCAACATGTGGTTGATACCAATCTTCAATTAAAAAAAAAAATCCAGTATCTTCAAAGTGCAATATAAAGCAAAGCACAATAAAATGAGATATGCTTGTAATAGCACTACCCAGGAGAGTGGTTACGAACTTGATAAGCTATAGTATAAGTAGTCCTTAATGCATTGTTTCAAACAATGACTGAGAGAGGTTAGCTAAAAGATTAAGTCAAATCCAACATGTAAATATTTTGTGAAAAAAAAAAGGAAAGAGCAAAATCTTAGTCTTCTAAATGGCAAGTATTTAAAAATCATTGGGAAAGTTTTCTATTGTCCATAAACGTAAGCAAAAATAATTCTACTTGCTTAGCAATATAATCAAGTAATTTTTCTGAGCTTAACCCATTTCTATATTATCAAAACCTTCAATATATAGTGGAATGTGACAATTTTTAAAAGTATACCATGCAACAGTTTGGAAATTTTGTCATAAGAATAGTTGGCTTCTTTATATCAGTTTATAAATATTTATGAGAAATGCCAGTTACTTTTTGCTTGCTATCTTATGTGCTTGCATACTATGAATATAATTTAAGAATTCATATTGTGTGTTTTCAGCAAATATGTAACAGATTTTGAAATTCAAAATGAATGCATTATATGCAACAAACACTATTTATTTCTATGTAGAATACATTATATCATTTTATGTACAATTAGACCATTTGAAAAATACTGCCCATATCACCAAGAATAAAATGGTTACTACAATATAGTATATATTGAAAAACTTTTAATATTTGCATAAAATAATTGTCTAATGAGTATTTCTATGGGGATTAACAGGATTTAGAACATCTCATCAACTTGAAAAAATTTTTCTAATCTTTTTTAATTTTATGAGTAACCGTCAATATTCCAGGTCCTCTTGCTCTTATTAACATTGATGTAAGAATGTAGTTGATTTTGTTCCTTTGTCTAATTTGTTTCTTTCTATTACCTGATAAAATTTAGATGTTTTTATATCTGAGAATAAAATCCATTGTTTGCCAACTTTCTTAATTTTAGACTTGACTACAGCAATGCATTTAAAGAGATTCTTTTAAAAATGTGCTGACACTAAATTAGAAGGTATTTTCACCTAGGTTGATGAAATTGGACACATTAACTTCATTTGTAATTTAACAGCCACCTTGAGAAAACTTGTCTAAGTGAAAATGAGTATAGTCAAATTGAAGGCAAGGTGTATGAAGCCATCAAAAATCATAATGTGATGGGTGATGCAAAGTATTTCAGTGTGGTCTATTAATAATGTTAGAAGCCTGTTTTAAAAGTCTAGACATACAATATAAATAGCTACAAGGAAAAATAAAGAGAGATTCTAGATGCCCATGGATTATCCTGTAGTGGGGAAATGATTTAAATATAAACCACCCACCACTACCAAATAACTTTAAGATGAATTAATATTAGTGGAGAACTCCCTTATATATATATATTTTTCAATGTGCCCAGAGTATTCCTCAGAGCCTTATGGTTTTACCATGCTGTAGACAAGAAACATTAAAAACATATAAACAAAAAAACTTAAGTTCCTAGTTTAAATAATATGGGGAACTTGTCATTTAGAGACTTATTTTTCCCAGTCTTGGAAACAAATAATTGATCTCTCATTGCAGTTTATGCAAGTCCAGAACATTTTATGTATATTTTACATTTTTTTCCCTACATTTTGGGAGAGATGTTACTTACATCCAGGTTATATATTCTCATAGCTATATACCTCTGTAGTCATACATTCATGTATGCATATATCTATTAATCTGCATATATATATATGTGTGTGTGTATGTGTGTATATATATATATATATATATATATATATATAGAGAGAGAGAGAGAGAGAGAGAGAGAGAGAGAAAGAGAGGATGCCAGGGTGGCTCAGCGGGTTAAGCACTAACCTTGCAGCCCTATGGTCCGAGGATCAAATCATGGCCCCATCCCATGAAATGCGGTGTGGCCCCAGATTAGTTCTTGCTGGGATGAGTTTTGTATGTGGGAGACCCCCAGGTTTGACCTCCAACTCGCAGGGGGGTACCTCCCATGTGGATTGAAACTATGTTGAAAACTGATGGCATACAACAATGGAGACTGCACTGGGCCCTCCCCATTCTCTCTCTCTCTATCTCTGTCTCTCTCTGTCAAAAACAATAAAATGAATGTTTATATATTTGGAAGCCAATTCTTGGAAAAGGTTATGTTTAAAGATAAACTGAGACACATTATCATTTTTAGGTGTTTATCTGAGCGTGCAGTTATTCAAATTGGTCAGTGCCAAACCAAAGGTGGTTAGGAACACTCCACTGATAGAAGCTGAGGGAGAGGATTGTTTTAAAAAGTAGACGAGTCAGCAGAGTAAGGCAATTATTTGATTGGCCATAGCTTAATCAATTACTAAAAGCTGGCTGTTTATGATTGGTGGTTCCTAAATTTGATTTTATTGGATTTGAGTACATTGGCTCTGGCTTAGGTTTGGTTTATTTATGTAAGCTGTCAAGGCATTAGAGGCTTCTCAGGCTAATCAATTCCTTGTTTAAATACTTTAATAGTTAGAAGAATGAAAGCAATGTTTCTCTGCCTGTAAACTCCTTCTATTTCTTGCCATGTGGGGATTAAGGGGTACCTGGTTCCCTGAAGACTATAATAGACTCCCTTAAAACTGATTTATTTGATTTTCAAAAATCTACTAAATACAGTTATGACTAGGATTAATGGAAGAAGTAATTTGAATCTTAGAGAAGCATGAAATTGAGCTGCATATGCTATAAAGTCAGGGAGTGGATTGAATCATTGAACATCCAGCTGACCCTTACTTTGATATCTCTACCTAACTTATATTCTATGCTTGTTTTTGCAAAATAAATAAATAAATTAAAAATAATTGTCATTCCATGAAAATGAAACTCCTGGGATAAGTGAAAGGTATTAATTTGTGAAGTTAGTCCAGGAACATGAAACTTGTTTAATTTGATAGAAATATAATTTGAGATTTGGAATGTGTCTAGACAATAGACTGCAAATGTCAAGGTTATATATACTTTAGAATCTGATGCTCAGTTTGAAGAATTAAAGAAATAAAAAACGCTAACTGGGATGGCTCAGTGGGTTAAGCACTTGCTTTTCAGCCCCAGATACTGAGGATCGAATCCCGGGCCCGGCCCATGCGGACCCACACGCTGAACTGGGGTGTGCCCCCAGTTCAGTTCTTGCCAGGGCCTATGTTGGAGGCTCCTGGCCCAGGTTTTGCCCTGCGCAGACCCGTGCCCACTTGTGGAGTGAAACTATATGGAAAACTAATGTTGTCAACTATGAAGACTGCTCTGGGCCCTCCCCCTTCTCTCTGACTCTCTCTGTTGCTCTCTCTGTCAAAAAACAATAAAAATAAATCTTAAAAAAAAAGAGGAAGCAAACAAATATTTGGTTATGGCAATGACTACAACAATATCAGTGTTTTGACCGGAGATGCTATCTATGATTTGAAGATTGATTCACTAGAAAAGCACCACTTACTTTATAACATGTCAGTGTTTGACAATCAGAATATACTATTATAACACTTTTATCAGAAAAAAAATAAAAATAGACTCTAATGAGGTTTATGTAGTTCTTTGTGTAGCCAATCATTAGTCAAATTTAATTGACAAATTTGATAACATAGACAAATTTTGTTACTAGAAATTCTCAGTAAATTTCTAATCTGTTGTATAATTTTGTAAACCAGTAAGGATATATGGAAATATAATATTTATTAGTTTGTGCATTGAAATTTACAAATAGCTCTGAAAATTATAGAATAAAAAATACAAATAAAGGAAAGAAAACAATTGACTAATTCATCTCAAAGATGCTATTACCACTATTTAGAGGAGAGTAAAAGCAAAATATTTAGTTAAAGAAAATATTTTTATTTATGACACAGCTGTTTTTGCCTTACCATGTTTACCTCTAGAGAACTCAATTAGAAACACAGTAGAGAATACAACAAAAACAAAAAACTGTATACATTGATCAGAAAAGTAAATCTGTGCCAAAATCAAATGTTTAATTCTAATATACTTTATAAATTTTAATATATTATTAAATTAGTAAATATATATTTAAAAATTTAATGATCTATGTAACTAATAGTAAAAAATCATTTTCTCATCTCTCATCACCTTTATTTTTGCTCTTGTGAGACAACTACATTGATCATTGAACTCTTCTACCTTCCCCCAAATTTCTAAATAATATTTTACAGTGATAGTTTATGATTATTCAATATTAGGCCTTATCTACAACTTTCTACTACAGAAGATGCAGACTCTCTTTTCTGTCTTTATACTCCCAAAATACTCTCATCTCCATATTCATCAGATATGGTTATATCATATGTTTTTTTGGAAAGCTGGTATTATTGTTTAGATGAATTCTAATGGAGCTTTCACATTGTAAACTATGTTTGTGTTTTTACTTCTTATATGTTATGCATTTTCCCGTAAGTTAATATTTGTCTCCATCATTGGCTTATTTTAATAAATTAATTTTTTCCCATAAATATCCTGTCAATATAGTCAAACATGTATAGTAAATCACTTTTATTTTTTCATACAATAATTTCTCATATTTTATTACTATTTTGCTCCAATTTGGACAATTTGTATTCACAAGCAACACTTGCCTGTGGATTTACTGCCTTATTCACAGTGCTTTATTTTATTTTAATTCTCTTTGCCTCATTTAGTAACAGCCACCTTCTCTGAGTTCTACTAGAATCTGTGAGATCTCAGGGAAAAGTATTATTTTGTGAGCCCTCTGTCTATATAAACAATTTTGTTGAAAAATATATAACAGAATTCATAGATGCCTTTGACTTACAGTAACTTACTGATGAAAATATAAAATATTTGTTAGACAAAATTAGTGCTCATTACTTATGATACTACATCATCTATTACATTGCCTGTGAAAACTGGTTTCCAAAGACTCCCTTTAGGATGTTATTGTGCTTAGTTGATGATTACTTCAAAAGCACAACTTACTTGGAGAATGCAGAAAAATATGAATAATTTATCTTCTTGTCATGTTGAACTTATAATTCAACATGTGTAGAATAGTGTAAATACAAAACAACATATCTTCCAACCCTATCTCTTCTTGAACTCTTTAGGCCAGAACTTACTTCATCCCTAGAATGTGATTGGTGAGATTCTCATGGGAGACAAGACAAGGAAAATATATCTTTCTTCCAGTATAGTTGAAAATCTGCCTGAGGGAATGCATCAACAACACATTGATTGAGGCAAGAAATAACATTAATTAGTAGAGCCTGTTGACATTGCAGAATAATGGCCTGTACCCTCAGAGGAAACAGAGTGCAGACATTCATGGAGGAATACTAGATGTGTGTCATAGAGAATGTGGAGAGGGTGGGGTAAAAGACCTACATGCTAGCAGCAGAAGACACACAAAGTGAAGGACACCTGACCTCATCTCTGCTACCTGCAGTGCTTTGACACAAGGTGATGTTGCAATCAACACACAGAGCAGACATAAGCCAAAGTAGAAACTCATAAACCCAATTCTAGTACAAAGGCCAAACAGTAGACTGTTGGTAGTATAGAGCCTTGCACTTACTCTTGTACCCACTGTGAAAGTCCTACAAAGTCAGCATGTCTGCAACAAACTGGCAGCCCAATCTAATGTGATTCTATGAAATTTGGGTAAGGATACGTTATCCCTCCATAGTTCTTATTGATTTTACTTCCTGCAGATCTCTAATTATCTTTACCACTATCAACTAGCAAAATCAATTTACCATAATCTGTGTAAAGTATTGTAATGATCCCTAAATTGTTTGTTTGTACATACCCTTTGAAGTATAAGTGAGCTTTTGGGGAAGCTGGGATGTCTCATTGGGTTAAGAGCTCACTTTGTCAGTGCCGGGGACCCAGGATCAAATCCTGGCCCCGGCTCAGCCCATGCGGACCCATATGCTGAACTGGGGAGTGCCCCCAGTTCAGTTCTCTCTCTGTCTCTGTATCTCTCTCTTTCTCTCTCAGTCAAAAACAATTTAAAAAAACAAGGTGTTAGGTTTACTTATGTGTTGGATGCTTTTTCTTCTTTTATTAAATCACATATATAAGAGACAAATGAAAATGCAGAATAAATATGGTGGATAATGGTGGCATGAAATCATGTAGTAGGTAGTGAATGGATTCAAGGTAAAAAGTGACCTTGGTATAAACAGAACTTTTTCCATTGGAACACAAAAGGAGGCGTAGACTATAAATGAGTTCTGGAACCTGTTGGGACATCAAGATAGCACTTATTGTTTGAACCTGTTTTCTCAATGAAACATAAGAGGCATCATCAAATGAGAGTGTGTATTGTAGGCTTTGGTGTTAGGGTCTCAGAAGAGAAAAGGGAGTATGAATATTCCCTTTAAAGACAACTAAGTAAAGAAAGTTGTGTTCAAGTCCTTATATTATTAAATTAAATTAATAATAATTTTAAAAATGAATTGCAGTGAAAAGACAGGAGGGATAAGCTGTGAACCCTTGAACCTGGCACTGGTCCTGTCATTGTTGTCATCTCCTCACTTTAATCACTTGTAAGATAATGCAAACCCTAATGCATTCCAGTTTACTGATTGGTAAAGCTAGGCTTCAGGCCATGACCATCTGTTTCATTTAAATTCTTTTATTTTGTCAACAAGGTATTTTATTCTGGGTTAACATTAAGCTGTGTTCCAGCAGATTGGGAAGATAAATCTTTCATTACAAGGGTAAATGGTAGAAGTAAAGTCACAGAGAAAGGAATGCAGAGGAAATTTTCAGAAAATGGTGAATGAACCAATAGCACACAAGGCTTTACCATCTACACACTCACAGTTCCAAAGCATGGGTAAATTGATAATAAATCCTATACCAGCCTGATGATTATTTGGCAGAACGGCATGGAGTTTAAAGTAAAATTCTGGGAAAAGCAATCCTTTGCAACTTTTTTTTTGTTATTGTTTGTTTGTTTGTTTGTTTTGGTATTGTGCTGTAAGCAATCTTCATAATCTGTGAGCCTTTTATGTATAGAACAGGGAACAAATCTTGCATCAAAAAAACGGTTGAATTATTTTCTGCTTACCCTAGTGATCAATCTTTAAAAGTTTGAATCAAAAATATAGCAGATATAAAAAGATTGAAATAACTACAAGTTTATTGGCCCTCTCTGTAAGAGCATTTCAAGGCTCAGCAACACTCATGGAGGTCACATTTGCTTATCCAACCAAAATATCATCTTTGCAACCTGTATAAACATAAGTGCTCATTTCCATAGGTTATTTATTATTATTATTTTTTTATAGCCTGACTTTCTGGACTTTTTCTTTCCAGAAAATATGCATCTCTAAGATATCTAAGGCTCTGCCCAAAAGTTGGAATTTTATTTCACATTATGGATGAATATATTGTTTTCAAAAACAGAGATCAAATTGGTTTTTAATCAAGATAATCCCTCATCTATCCCAGGTCCTCTGTAATATTAGTGGAAAATATTTTTAAAAATATATAAATTAAGCCTCATAGAAGGAATAATATTTATAGAGAAATAAATTAATTTAAAAAATCATTTTAGTATTATTGTAGTAACTGAAATACTAATGTAGTTGCTATACATTATTACATTATTAATGTAATAATAATGTATAATGTATTATTACAGTATACATTATTGTATACTGAAATAACATTTTATTTCTTCTCTATCTTTAATAAAATTTCTGCTAGAGATTTACCTAAATATATTACTTAAAATATTTTAAGATATTATGTTATTTCACAATATAACCTCACTAGAAAATTATATTTGTCATTGAATGACACACAATTATGTATACAAAATCTTTTCTACAGATGAAAATTTAAATATATTTTACATACTTTGTAAGGAAATAGAAGGGTAGGAGCTGTTTGAGTTTTTATGCTTACAACTTTCAAATAATATTATTTCAGAAAGACATGGATAATGATGATGTGGCAATTAATTTTTATAGCATTATCTCATGCACTGATTTGTATATGCAAGGGAGTTTAAATGGGAATTTAAAAGTACTCACTGTAGAGGAAAGTCAGTACACTCTAGGAAAAAAATATGTCCTAACAGAAAATACTATATTTTTATTTGGCAATACCATATCTCAGAAACACTCAAAGCAGCCAGCTGTGAAAGCTTTCTTCAGAAGAGCAAAAGCATTTTCTTTTCAACTGATTTGAAAAGATGTAGATTCTGAATACTTATACACCAAAGAGACCAGAAACTTGTGAAATGTCTAAAATATACAAGTTCTATAAAATTATCCTCAACTATTTAGGTCTGAGAAAAACCAAAGCACCTATAAAGACTGTTTAAAAGTTTATATCTTCTGTACATCTCTTTTTGGTATATAAATTGATCTGACAATATTTTTTAAGGATATTCTCTAATAGAAACCCTTTAATTCGACTTGGAATATATAAGAATTTTTAAATATGTGTACTTTTTATTACAAAAGGGAATGACTTTTAAATATATGTAGGCATTACTTAGCCTGCAAATGTTTTTCTCTCATAAGACATAAATGTGAGAGTATTTCTCATAACAGCTAAATAATTTTATCACAGATATATCTTTGCTTTTTCCTCTTATTTAAGATAGAAAATAATGTTTCTTTTCAAGCTATGAGTACAGGTATTTTATAAAGTTATTTTTCACCAAGTTATAAAAATACATATGCAGATAAAGGCAAACACACTTGATATTCATGCTATAACTCATTGACATTATTTCAATTTTTAGTATGAAAACATTTGATTAAGAGTAACTTCACATAGAAAATGCTATGATATTAAATGTCTTATGTAATCAACTTTTGAAAATTTGTTACAAATGCATACTTTAATGTAACTTATACCCTAACTACCTAGAGAAATTTCCCTCTACCCAGTCAGTTCTTCTGTGTTTCTGTCAGTCTTCCAATAGGGTGCTGATTTGAATAATGTCAAGGCTAAAATAGGACAATGCTCAGCCTTATTACTGTCATAGTGATCTTACTAATAGTTGTCTATAGCACAAAACTGAGCAATTGATCTTCTAAAACCAGTATAATACAAACAATGGTAGCATGAGACATAACACAAAATTGTGATTTGGTGTGTAAACCAAATAAAATGTCTTATTCAAACTCAAAATTCACTATTGTACGGAAGTAATTTTGCTTATTAACTGTAGCACTCATTTGAGATGACTGTACTAGGTCAAAATCTCATTTCATGTGCTTTTGATTTACCTTGAGCTATGTTGTTTCTGTTGAATGCATTAATATGCGTTAACATAAACGACAGCTGTATTAAACCACATAATTGTCCAATCCAATCTAAGCCAGCCTTATCAATTAACAGCTGGAGGTCAGTTAAACCCCTGATCAATTGGTGTTTATCAACTCTACATCGAGTTTCTTAAAAAGTGTTCTGCACGAACTCCTTGTCTTATCAATATGAAAAAAAAAAAAATGTTTTCTTTCTGCAGTGTCTATGAATGGTGGCCTCTCTGTTTTGTTTGACATGGATTTTTTACTGTCAAATTCTCAACCTAATTCTGGAAGAATTCCCACTTCTTATATAAAGCCATTTATTATGGGTACCTCTTGCACTTTCTTTCTAAATGACAAAAAAATTGACTTTGTATAACAACAAACATAAGAATACTTTGACATAACAACATTTATTAAGTTTATGCAAGAGGTGCTCAAAAATAGCAGAAAAGAAAGCAACAGACATTAAAAGATCAGTGTTTTGTGTGTTTTTTTTTACTTGTATGGTGAGCCTTCAAACAGATTTTAACTCAAAGATGTTTTCTCTCAAAACTGTAAACCCTTTCTGACAACTCTTTGTATCTACTCAGCTTTATCTGTACAAACTGCTTAAAATTTATTTCTCCTATTAGCTTCTTTCCTTGACTTTGAAGATATGTTACTATTTCTTCAGGGTTTCTCTGTAAAAAACAATCACATTGCAAAACTCTGAGATCAGAAGGTAGAACTACAGAAGCCTAATTCTTAACTTGATTTAGAATGAAGTTAGAGATTTTAATTAGGAATTTTTTGTAAAACAGGTAGAGCAACAAATTTGTGAGAGAACTCTGAAGTTTGCTAATACATACTTTTCTTGACAGAAAACTAGGAAGTAAACAGCATGTCTTTTCATTAAGTTTTTTTTTCTTAATGGTAGGTATGAAAATGAAATAAAAATTGCAACAAAATAAAGATAAATCAACAAGAGATTTTAATATTATATTTTGGGAAATTTTCTAATACGGTTTCTGATCTGTGATTCTTGCTCTTCTTCCTCTGCAGGCAAGCTGTTTTATTCACTAGTGCAGGGGTGGCCAACAAGTGGATCGCAGTTGACTGGTCCAGAGGCCAATTTTGGTCAATCGTCGATCGCTCGCAATGTCTGGGGTGGAATTCCGTGGACCATGGACTCTAAAGCGATTGTAGAAGACAAAACTTTCTAGCAATAGTTTAATGCATTCTGGGAATTTGCCAAGGTCATAAATTCCGAGATTTCTGACAGCCTGACACTGTGATCTCCGCCCACAAAGACAATACATTTTGACTTATGTGTTACACTTGCAACCGGACGCAATGCGTGAACGCAACAGTTACGACTCGACTCATCGAAGAACACA
>PVKE010022744.1:0-25307 GCA_004027555.1 Craseonycteris thonglongyai
CATAAAGCTACCAGCAGAGAGGAATGAATAAGAGTTCAAATCTGGGGAAGCCAGGATGGCTCAGTGGGTTGGGCGCTCACTTTGCAGCACCGGGGACCGAGGATCGAGTCCTGGCCCTGGTCCATGTGGAACCATGTGCTGAACTGGGGAGCTCCCCCAGTTCAGTTCTCTCTCTGTCTCTGTATCTCTCTCTCTCTCTGTCAAAAAATTAATAAAATAAATAACCTTAAAATCATAAACCTAAAATATCATTAAAAAAAAAAAAGTTCAAATCTGTCTCAAAGATTATTATTGACCTCCAAAGTATTTAACATTTCAGATTTCAATTCAAATATGAAGAATAATACCAACACCAAGAAAGTTTTTAAGGATTAAATGATAATTAATATGATACAAGATAATAATTATGATAGTAGAAAAAATTAGAGATATCAATACTAACTGAAACCAGAAATAATCTATGAAAACTATAAAACTCTTAAAGTATAGAAGCAAATCTGTGTGAGCCTGGATTAGGTAATGGTTTCTTAGATATGACACCAAAAGAACAACAAAAAAAACTGAGATAATAAACATCATAATACTTTTTAAAACTCCCACCTGTTTTCAATTCTTTTACACAGGAGTAGAATTATGGGTCACACAGTAATGTTTAACTTTCTGGGGAACTGCCAGAGTGTTTTCCACAATTTCTATACCATTTTACACTCTCACCAGACTATTCAAGTATTCCAATTTCTAGTCTTACCATCACTGGTTATTTTGATTTATTGTTTTATTGGGGTTTTTTTATAGGCATCCTGTTATGTGTAAAGTAATATTTCATTTTGGTTTTAATCTGCATTTTCCTTCTGATGATGTTTTCATGTGCTTCTTGGTCATTTGGAAAAATATCTATACAAATCTTTTGCCCATGTTTACACAGGGTTGTTTTTGGTTTTGAGTGGTACAAGTTCTTTATATAGTCTGGATACCAGACCCTTAACAAATACATGATTTTCAAATATTTTTCTTCCATTCTGTACATTATCTTTTCCCTTTCTTTATAATGTCCTTTGACAAAGTTTTAAATTTTGATGAAGTTTTATTTACCTACTTTTTTCTTCTGTTGTTCATATTTTTGGTGTCAGCCATTTAATTCTACCCAATCTCTTTTAGTTGAGCTATGATACTTTGGTAACACATAGCACACAAACTCAAATATGAAATAATAATCTATTCCTAATTGAGACTGCTTAGCTCACATATGATGTTTATTTTTAAGAATATGCTTTTGTTGGGGATGCCGGGATGGCTCAGCCAATTGAGCCCTCACTTTGCAGTCCCAGGGTCTAAGGATCGAGTCCCGGCCTCAGCCTGTGTGAACCCATATGCTGTACTAGGGTGTGCTTCCCATGCAGGAGGCCCAGTTCAGTTATCGCTGGGGTGAGCCTCCCATGTGGGCGGCCCCCCAGTTCAGCTCCCTCCTGGTGCATGCTTCCCATGCACGAAGTCCCCACCCCAGATTCCACCCTGAGTGGCCCCGAGTGCACCTGTGTAGAATAAAACTATGTCAAAAACTGATGACTTACAACTATGGAGACTGCTCTGGGCCCTCCCCCTTCTCTCTCTCTGTCAAAAATAATAAAATAAATCTTTAAAAATATATATGCTCTTGCTACTACAGCTAAGATCTTAAAAACAAAAGTTCTGGGGAAGCCAGGATGGCTCAGTGGGTTAGGCGCTCACTTTGCAGCCCCAGGGACCTAGGATCGAATCCAGGCCCCGGCCCGTGCGGACCCATGTGCTGAACTGGGGAGTGCCCCCAGTTCAGTTCTCACTGGGATGAGACCCCGGCCCAGTTCCTGCCCTGTGAAGCCCCGCCCACCTGTGGAATGAAACTATGTGGAAAAACCGATGATGTGCAACTACGGAGACTGTTCTGAGCCCTCCCCCTTCTCTCTGTCTCTGACTCTGTATCTCTCTCTCTCTCTGTCAAAAACAATAAATAAATCTTTTAAAAAAAACACAACAGTTCTTTTTCTAACAAATATAATAAAAAAAGAGTCCCTCCCCACCTCCATTTTGCATACCTCCTATAGAAGTACCAGTCATACTATTGCTTGTAAGAGTAGCTGAAGTCTCTGACACTGTAGAGGGTTGGCTACTAGTGACAGCTGAAGCAGTATCAGAGACCTGCTCAGAGGTAGATGGATTTGAATTGTTAATGGAAGCGCTTGTGGTTTGTGATTCCATTCTCCCAGAAGTGGTTGGTACTACAGTAGGTTCTACAAAACACAAAAACATTTCAAAACAAATTAGGTAATGAGTTGTATTTTATTCCAAGCTTACATTTTTAGGATAATTATTAAAGCAAACTTTAAAAGTATAAACTCAAAACAAATAAAAATATGAACTCTCTAGTAAGTACAATATATAGTAAAAAAGAAAAAGCTAAATAAAACTAAATTACAACATTAAAATGACACATTACTAACATATGATTATTACATTAAAAAAATCCAACACATATATGCATATGTCAATAACTCAGATGATTAACTTTTGTGGATAATGACTATGTAAGTTTTCTGATCAGTCACAAAAACGAAGAGGAAAATGGAAAGTAAAAGTGCCTCTGCTAGGTTCATACACATTGTTACACGCTGTCAGAACAGGTTTACAAATTGTACTTTCTCTGATATAGTATGAATTCTAGACCCAGACGCTTGGAAAGTAATTTTGATTTCACCACTGACAGTGTGATCCTGGATAAGTTATTTAACAACTCTCTACTTCCTCATCTGTAAGAAAAGATTAAAACATATTAAGTATCATAAGTATTGTTTAAGTAAGTGATTACTGCCTGTAACGCATACAAAATGCTTTATATTTGTGATCTTAGTTCGTCCTAACAACAGTTCTGTGAAGAAAATTCTGAACTTCCCTAGTTTTTCAGATGAGGAAGTAGAGAGTTGTTAAATAACTTATTCAGGATCACACTGTCAGTGATGAAATCAAAATTACTCTCTAAACGTCTGGCTCTAGAATCCATACTATACCAGAGAAAGTACAATTTGTAAAACTGTTCTGACAGCGTGTAACAATGTGTATGAACCTAGCAGAGGCACTTTTACTTTCCTTTTGGTATGTTACATGCCTTTTGGTATGTTTTTCAAAAAAAATTTTTGCAAACATTAATATTCAGCAGTGCTTTCTAATAGAAATTTAAAAATTTTATAGCATAATGTAAATTTCAGGCAGACCTTAACTTAAGAATGAGTTACATTTTAGCCTGATTATAAAATGGTTGTTTAAAATTGAGAACGAGAATAAATTTGTCCAAAGCATATTCATAACAATTAAATCTGAAAAAAGGGACTCCCTTAATGTGATATAGAATGAAAGGACAAACTATTCTACACAATGCAGTGTGGTAGGCTGATTCCTAAAACACAAATAGTACCTGCTAGTCTATATGGGACACTGTACTTTGGATGCTTAAACAAATATACTCGCTTATACATAAAAAGGGGGGGTTGGAATCTCCATTTATTTGCAAATGGTTTATCTCAGTTTCTCTATCTTGACAGTACAGATATTTTTGACTATAATTTTTGTTGGGGGTAGGAGTAATGCTAGGGGGTGAGCTGTACTGTACACTGTAGGATGTTTATAAGCATCCCTGGCCTCTACTCACTGGATGTTAGTAGCATTCTCCCACAACTGCGAGAACCAAAAATGCAGATATTGCCAAATATGTCCAAGGGCACAAAATGACCACCAGTTAAGAGCCACTGAGTTCTAACCAATATATGTACTTTAGTTTTAGGTTTATTTTTAATAAGGTACAAGCTTTCCTCTGAAAGAAATACCAGTAAGTAGGGAGAAGGGGAGAATCTACTAATCACTGGACTACTTGTAACCCAGTGTTCTGGTTGAACTAATTCTAATGTATTAAAAGGCTATTCTGTAACCTTCTCCTACTTGCTGGCTAGCAGATGTCACATGGAAAAACACACAAAAAGATTCCAAAATAGTCATCTTATATTTAATTAACCCCAAGTATTCTTTAGTTAATTCCTGGTATATTAATTACTGTCTTACAGATAATACATATCGTAGTGCTTCAAAATAAAAACCAAGATACTGTTGAATGAAATGCAGACAGTGGGAATAAATTACCTCTTCATAAACATCTTAATTCCAAAGCATTGGTACTCTGAAAGTTACAATCATCCAAACTACAAACAGCCCTAATAAAAACTGACTGCCCAAAGCCTCAAACTCTTTCTACCCACCTAATGTATCTTTTTCTCCAATTTATTGCTGATTTCCAAGGCTCACAGATTCATATTATGGATAACCATCTTTTCTTTAAGGAAATTCTGAAAGACCACTTCCTTCTAAGATTAACTAAAAATACATGAAGATAATTCTCAATATGTAGAAAAACTCACCTATGTATTCCTATATTCATACATGCTTCCATTTTCCCTACCTTCTGTTTTCCAACTCTAACTTTGTTTCCTCAGTTACTTGGATGCACTTATAAGCTAAAACAAAATACTAAAACTAAGCAACATAAAGGTACCCTATTACAACAAATAATAACATAGTTTTAAAAGTGAATTCAATTATTTTATATAACCAGTATTAACCATTTAAATTTGATTATATTGCTTTTCTTTAAAAAGTGTCATTTCTATTTCTCATAGCAAATTTAAAAGTATAATAATATTATAAATGAAAGTAATAGGTAAGTCTCAGGATAGATTGAATTATCACTTGTAAAAAATTGTTTTCCCTAAGAAAATTACCAAGCAATGAAACAATAACCAGAAAAAATTTTAGGCACAATTTACTATATAAGAGATTACAAAATCTCTCAATTTCTTGTAGTTAATAGAGCACCATTAAGCAAGAGTTTTTAGTAAGTGAGATATTTCACTTTATCAAGTTGTCTTCATAATCCTACACTATTACAACTCCACCTTACCATCTTCATCAACAGTAAGGTCCACAACTTCTGCTGCATTCTGCCTCAAGGGCTGTATAACAGTAGAAATCCTATTGCGGTTCCGTGGCTCCTGTGGCCGACTTGTATGAGAACTTGAACCTTGGTTCCAGTGAGATCTGGAGTGTCCAAGGGTTGAACGAGACCTTAAATTATATCAATATTAAATTAGTAAATATAAAAAAATGAACAAAATTTTTAATTACCCAAGAAATAATAAGCCTTTCTTACAAAGTAAGTTGTAAAATGCTTCATGCAAGACTTCTTCAAAGAAATAATGGTAAGAGAATTAAAAATTATGACTAGCACAATGTCTGGCACTCAGTAAACATTTTCTGAATAAAATGTTCAGCAAATGTTCACCAACCAACTGATCAAAGAATCTGAGAAGTGATATGTTATCATTAAACCAATCACTGGTGTAAAAATACAGGATTCTGTTTCAAGAATGCAGTTCTCTTTCCAATGGTCAGTTTGAGTACTGACCTGGGTTATAATCAAATACTTACATTTTATGTTAATACCTAAAATTATTCACCATAGGCAAAGTAACAAAATACCAACACCCAAACTTTTAATAATGTCCACATGATCTTATATGTTTAGTCCAGGATGAGTTTGCAAAACATAACTTTACGAGTCTGAAACCAAGCTAAGTTTCTGTTACTGACCTAACAGATTCAAGGCATAAGAGATTTCATGGGATCAGAAGAGGTAAGGATAGATGCAGCTAGTTTACTATAGATAGTCCTTGACTTAATGGTTCAACGTGGGATTTTTCGACTTTACAGTGGTTTGAAAGCAACACACTTTCAATAGAAACCATACTTTGAATTTTGATTACCGGTATTTCCCAGGCTAGCAATATGTGGTAAAATACTCTCGTGATGCTGGGCAGTGGCTGCAAGCTGCAGCTACCAGTCAGCCATGTGACCATGAGGGTAAGCAACCAATATTCTATAGTGTATTCATTGTGTTTGATGATTTTGTTCAACTGTAGGCTAATGTAAGTGTTCTGAGCACATTTAAGGTAAGCCAGGCTAAGTTATGATGTTCAGTAGGTTAGGTATACTAAAAACATTTTTTTTTAAGATTTATTTTATTGTTTTTGACAGAGACAGAGAGACACAGAGAAAAGAGGAAGGGCCACAGCAGTCTCCATAGTTGTATGTCATCAGTTTTCAACATGGTTTTGTTCCACAAAGGTGGACGGGGGCTATGCAGGACAGGAACTGGGATGAAGGTCTTCATATGGGAGACACGCCCCCTCAAGCCAGGGGCCAAACCAGGTATGAGAACCAAACTGGGGGCCTCCCATATGGAAAGCATACCCCAGTTCAGCATATGGGTCCATATGGGCCTGGGCTGGAATTTGATCCTTGGTCCCTGGGGCTGCAAAACAAGTACTTAATCTGCTGAGCCATCCCAGCTTCTCCCTTAAAACCATTTTATTTACCTGATTTTCTTTATTGAGATAAAATTGATATATTATTTGAATGCATTTTCAACTTACAATATTTTTAACTTACGATGGGTTTATAGGGATGTAACCCATCATAGGTCAAGGACCAGATGCAGTTTGTTAGCCTTAAGAAACATTACTTATTTAAGCTGTTTTATGCTTTTAATGTATGTAGCCACAAACTCTCAAAACCTAATACTTATTATCTTTTAATTATGTTTGTGACACTGTATTAACTTCTATTTTCTTTTTAAAGACTGATTTTATTGTTTTGAGAGAAGGTGGAGGTGAGAGAGAAGAAGAGGGAGAAGGGAAAGGAGAGAGAAGGGGGAGGGCCCAGAGCAGTCTCCGTAGTTGTACATCATTAGTTGTGATACACTTTCATTCCACACAGATGCATATGGGACTGCACAGGGTGGGAAGTGAACCAGGGGCCTCCCGAATGGGAGTTGAGCACCTCTGCCACTAAGCCATCAGGGTGGTTACCAGTTCCACTGCAGTTCAGTATACAGGTTTGCATGGGCTGGGGCTGGGAAATGAAACCCAGACCTCAAAATTGTGAAGCAAGAGCTAAACCACTGAGCTACCCTGGCATCACCCTAAATTTCTTACAGGCATACATTTTATTAATTTCTATAAAGACTCACTGTAATGATCTGAATGACTGAGTATACAGAGGGTAATATGTAGAATGTGCAGTCCTAAGGCCCCAGGAGAATAATAAATCTGTTTTAGAAAGGTCTGACTTATGAAGTGCTTTTATCTCCTGCCCAAACTGAATATAAAACTGCTTAAAAGCTTATTGTCAGTATATATGGAGTGAGCCAAATTCATTAATATGCACTCATCAGGTGTGTGAGGTGGACCACTTTAGAAATAAACTCTGAAGTTCAAGCTGGGGCTGAAAATGGCATCAGCAATTATAGAGCCAAAGAGTTTAGAAAGAAGTTCAAATTCTGAAACAATGAAATAACAGGAGTATAAAGATTAATTACTGAGACACAGTAAAAAAAGGCAACGTATTCCAAAAAGAACTGTATAGATTGAGGTATGATAGTAAACAGCTGTCTCTGGATGAAATGGTTTTGGATAAGGACAGAGATCAACATTTCATATCTTGACAAACTAAGTGTCCAATGAGATGAGGATAAGGCATGTCCAACCTGTGGCCCAGGATGGCTTTGAATGAGGCACAACACAAATTTTTAAAACATTATTAGATTTTTTTTTTAGCTCATCAGCTATTGTTAGTGTTCATGCATTTTATGTGTGGCCCAAAACAATTCTTCCAATGTGGCCCAGGGAAGTCTAAAAGTTGGACACCGTTGGAGTAGTCTATTATTTCTGGGAAGCTGTTAACAGCTGCAGAAAGTTTCAGATCCACCTTGCAGTGCTTTTGTGAAAGCTTCATAGGATGCCCTAATTCAAATACTATGCTGAGTTGAACACCAGCAAATAATTTTATGTATGAGAAAGTTTTACAGGCCTTAGTGGTCACTATAAAGGATTAGTGACAACTGTCCAATTCTGACACAAAAGAAACTGAAACACAGATGCATTCTCTCTTAAAGAAAAAGGGTCCAGAGTCTGCTAAACAGTGACAAAGTTAATATCTTAGGCAACAATAAGAAAAATAAATATGGGTCATGAGCACTGCGTGTCTTTTACAAGATCACCGTCCATAACTATGGTAAATGCATCTGTTTGAACATTAGGAGTCTCCATAACAAGAAAGATCAGTTCCACAGAAAAAAGGGTCCTTAATTTTAGCAATTCTACTGTAACTTATAAAAACAGAGTCAGTGTCATACTAAGCACTATGCACAGTCACAAGATAACTGTGGCACATACCATGTTTACGCATCAATTCTCCTCAGTCTGGGAAAATCATTTTAAACTTAAAACAAGCAGGGTTATATTACAGTGTTCTCTTCCATGCCATTAGAAGTAGCACTCCAGAGGGGAAGTGGCTAATGGAGAAGCACATTCTAAGTACATTTGTAACACACTTCCAAAAGAAGAATGTCTTTTTTTTTAAATCAACAACATAAATTAAAATACAATAAGCAAATGCATTTCTGAATTCATTCCAATACAAAAGTGGAGATTCATCCACAGATTTCTTTGGTGTATCAAATGGAACAGAGAAGCACTTCACTGCCTCTCTTACCAGTGTCTGTAATCATCTTATGCTTGTCCAACCCACAGCCTGTGGGTCACATGTGGCCCAGAACAGCTTTAAATGTGGCCCAACACAAATTTGTAAACTATCTTAAAACATTATGAAATTCTTTTGCGATTCTTTTTTAGCTCATCAGCTTTCGTTAGTGTTAGTGCATTTTATGTGCTGCCCAAGACAATTTTCCAATGTGGCCCAAGGAAGCCAAAAGGTTGGACACCCCTGATCTAAAGCAAAAGATGAATTCAGTGTTAATATAGTGTTAGGATTTCTCTTTCTCTCTCTCTCTCGTCAAAGTGATTCTCAAAAGGGCAATTTTATTTCTAGTTCTTTACTAAGACAAACGAGGATATCTCATTCATTTATCAATAGAGAACTTAGTTTCTTACTGAGTGAAAGACAAAAAATTTCAAAAAATGTTTTATATTAGCTTGCCCTAATAGAATAGAACAAACTTCACTGGTATCAGTAAGAGCTTGAAACAAAAGAATCATACCAAAAAGGAACACTTCAATATCAACACTCCTTAATATTTTTATTCACTTTCAATTTTAGTATCATCCCCAATATTTATGAATTATTCACATCTAAATTTCAAAAGTTTATGAGCTCTGAATCAGAAAACAAACTTGATTTTGTAAAACACTAGGTAAAATTACTGTTTTTCTAGAGAAATGACTCTTAACTCTCACTGTACTCTTAAGAGTGCTTAAAAAAATACTGACCCCTAAGATTCTGGGATACAATCCAGGCAACAATATATCTTTATAACCTCCCAGCTGAGTCTAATACAGCCTGGTTTGAAAATTGTACACTATTCTGGTATATGCATACTCAAACTAGGCCTCCAAAAGAAGGAAAAAAACAAAACAAAACAGGAAAGAAATGATGCAAACATCTGCAGCACAAATATGTTTAAATATTTATATTTAAAACTTCAAATATACAAACTAGGAATTTAAATCTTACCGATAGCTTTCTCCAACTGTTACAATCTCCACTTCGCTGTCAGTTGAGGTAACATTAATTTCTTCATTTGCAGTGACCTGGGGAGTGGAGGAGGCTTCTATCACCACAACATCTTCATCAATATTTCCTGGAAACAAAAAGAAAAAATATTTAAAGGGAATCTGACTGTCAGCTAATTGATATATAGAATTTTTTATTTTGACTTTGAAGACTATAAAATCCATTACAAAAGTAAAAATTGATCTGTTAAAATGAAAGATTTTATAAAAACAGCTAAATCTGCATAGTGAAAATAGTACTTACTCTCTTAATCTGCATGTCTTCATGTTTACTTCCTTTTATGATTTTTGTTTGTTTTTTACAAACTTTTAGTGGTCTCCATATGAATTTGTGTGATCTTACAGAGAAATTAATACTGTAATATCTAAAAGTACTGATTTAAAATCTTGTATAAAATATTCACATCCTGTAAGATACTAACCCTTTAATATATAAACTAAAGATACTATTAATACATTTGCTATATGCTTTCCCCATGTTTATATTTTTACATGATATGGTATTCTTTTAAGAAACACACATTAGTTTTTTAGTTTTATGCTATGAAATCTGTAATATTTCGTACATGTTATTTTATTCTAAGTTTGGAAAGTGTCTCTTTATTTAGAGGATGAATACATAATATATTTGGTTCAATGTTTCCTTAATTATTAATATTTATTTTATCTAGAAGTAATTTTTGTTTATGGGATTAGATAATATTATAAATAGAATCTGGGACCTGTCCCTTGCAAACTAATAATTACCAAACTATTTATTGAAAAATCCTTCCTTTTCCCCAATTAAATTCTGATTTGGCCTTTAAATGTTTTAGGGTACATTGTGAAATCAACTATTCATCTCCTTTGATATAGATTCTTGTGTCAAGGTAATTTTATTTTTTAATAACTTTTCTGAAGTATAAATACTTTAAATTTCACATTTGTCTCAGAGACTTGCACACCCATGCTCATAGCCAAGAGGTAAAATCAACCCAAATGTCCATCAATAGATAAATAAACAAAATGTGGTGTGTACATATAATAGAGTATTATTCAGCTTAAAAAAAGAAGAAAATACCATCACATGTTGCAAAATGAAAGAACCTGAGGACATTATGCTAAGTGAAATGACCTAGTCACAAAACAAAATACTGTATTATTCTACTTATGTGAGAAAGTGGTTAAATTCCTAGAGAAGAAAGTAGAATGCTGGTTACCAGGCCTGGGCAATAGGGGAAAAGAGAGTTGTTTCAGATTGCAAGATAAAAAATTTCTGGAGATCTGTTTCACAATATGAATATATTTAATACTAATAAACTGTATACTTAAAAATGATTAAAATAGAAAAAAGTTATGCTCCATTTATTCTCTTGTTTTATTTTTCATAAACCTGGTGCTGAATATTTTCTTTTTTTAAACATTCCTCTCCTCATTACTATCAGCTGTCAATGTAAAGGCCAACCAACAAACTGCAAACTTGTAAAATACAAGTCATTTTGTAATAAGCATTTTCCCTTAAGAACACTGAGAGCTAAAAAATTTCAGGCATTTTAAGTGAACATTTCACTGATTTTAGTAAACTTACAGAGAGCATAACCATCACCTCAATCCAGTTTTAGAACATTCCAACCTTAAAAAGATCTCACATGCCCTGTTTCAATCACTATTAGCCTCCCTATACCCTTACAACAATTAACCTGTCATTATGGATTGGTTTGTATTTTCAAGTGTTCTATAGAAATGAATGGGGAAGCCAGGATGGCTCAGTGGGTTAAGCGTTCACTTTGCAGCGCCGGGGACCGGGGATCGAATCTGTGCGGAACCATATGCTGAACTGGGAGCTCCCCCAGTTCAGTTCTCGCTGTCTCTGTCTCTGTCTCTCTCTCTGTCAAAAATAAAAATAAATAAAAATATATATGTTTAAAAAAAAAGAAAGAAATGGAGTCACACATTACACAGTTTGTGCCTGGCTTTTTTCACTCACTATACTTACTTTTGAGAGTTACTCATGTTGCTGTATGGTATGTACATAAATAGTTCACTCTTTATTACTGAGTAGTATCCTATCATATGAATATACTACAATTTGTTTATCCATTCTCCTATTGATGGACATCTGGATTTTTCTGTTTTGGCTCTTTTACAAATAAAGCTGCTGTTTTGACAGAGACAGGAAAAGACAGAGACAGACAGAAGGGGGAGGGCCCAGAGCAGTCTTCACAGTTGTATATCATCAGTTTTTGACATGGTTTTGTTCCACACAGGTGGGAGGGGGGCCACACAGGGCAGGAACTGGGCTGGGGGCCTGCTGCGTGGGAGGCGCACCCCAGTTCAGCATATGGGTCTTCATGGGCCAGGGCCGGGATTTGATCCTCGGTCCCCAGGGCTCCAAAGTGAGCACTTACCGCTGAGCCATCCCGGGTTCCCCTACTAGAGTAAATTTATGTTTAACTTTTTAAAGAAATGCCAAATTCTTTTCTTAAGTGGCTGTACAATTTTACATTCCCACCAAGAAAATCAGGACTCTATAGTTTCTTGACATCTTTACCAATAACTGTTATTCTCTTTTCTATTATTGTATGTTCTACTGGATATACAGTGGTACCACATTGCAGTTTTGCTTTTTCATTTCTATAATGACCAATGATGTTGAGCAATTTTTCAAGTGCTTTATTAGCCACTTTGATGAAATGTCTATTTAGATTTTTAGCCCTTGTTTAACTTGGACTTCAGTTTTATTGTGGAGCCATAAGAATTCTTCATATATTCAGTATACCCATCTTTTATCAGATATACTATTCGTAAAGATTGTCTCTAAGTCAGTAACAGGTCTTCTCATTTTGTTAATGGTGTTTTTGAAGGTCAACGTCATTAATTTTGATAGAGTCCAGATAAGCAATTTCTTTTGGTGACATATTTAAGAAATCTCTGCCTAACTGAAAATCACAGAGAATTTCTCTTGTTTCTTCTGTAAGTTATATAGTATACCTACCTCTTACATTCAGGCCTATGATCCACTTTGTTACTTTCTGTGTCTGACATGCCATTAAAGGTCTAAATTCATCTTTCTTGTGTGTGGATCTACAATTGTTCCAACATCATTTGTTGAAAAGACTAGAATAATTTTATGTTGCTACCTAGTAGATTCAGGTTTTACTTATTATTATGCAGGATTATAAACTCAGGAGAAAGAATCTTGCAATTTGAACGGGACTGACATTAAGCAATACTGATGAAGCCCTAACATGTCTAATATATATATATATAGGCAGTCCAGAATAGAGGCATTTATGGCTGGACAGTGCACATACACACATGCACTCGCTTGCACTCACTCACGCTTGCTCTCACAAACACAAATAAAACTTTTTTCTCATCCAAGGATATATCTTGTTATCTACCAATGTCTTTTATAAATCTCTAGAAAAATTGTAGGGTTTGGTTTGATTTGATAATAACTGTAATTCTCTATAAAGCACTATAATTTTATTCATAGAGGCCAAATATACTATTAAGATTATTCAGATACTTTACTCTCTTTGCTGCTCTTATAAATAAGCTCCCTTTTTCATCATATTTTCTTCTACTAGTATGTAGGTATACCATTGATACTTTATATTCATTTTTATCCAACACAATGAATTGTTATCACAATGACAAACACTGCTTCGACTTTCTTGTCATTGGAATTTATGTAGTCTACCTTCCTTCACCCAATGTGTTATTCCTTGGCAACCTGGAATTTCATCTCTAATATATCTCTACATCATCAAATATATGCACTACTTCAAAAGCTGGCCAGTATCTGGAGGAGATACAAGCTCATGACAAAGATCTACAATATATCCTCTGATACTCCGAAGAGAACAAAGCAGGTACTACTAAATCACAGAGGTAATGAAAGATGATCTGATTTGGAGAAAGTTATTTTTGAATACTTCATAATATCATATTTATATTTTGGAATATTTGCAAATCATATCAGTAGAAAAAAATAAGATTTAAAAAATTATGATATGCAAATTTTTGTAGTTTCTAAGTTCTAAAGATTATACAATAGACACATTGAAATAGAATATATTTTTAACAGTATAAATATGTCTTATAAGCAAAAAAAACCCCAAAATAACAGCACTCAACTGGCTATTTAAAATAATATTCTGGATTCATATAATTAAAACTAAAATCAATATATACAAAAAAAACCATAATTTATAACTTCCCTTATTTTAATTCACCACTGGACATTAATTACCATTCTACAATGGAGAAAACTACATCTATATACCAACTTTATTAGTGATTTCTCTTCATGCATGTGTACATTTCTTTAAAAGCCTTTAAAAAAAATACCCTAACATTATTAAACACCTTTTACACAGTTAAGCAAAGTCTAATATAAATGTAGACATTTTGGAAGTTCCAATGATTAACATAAAGCTAGCTTTCCTAATGTATTAAAATTCAATTTATAGAATTTTTTATGAATAGAGAGATTGTGTAACTAAAGGTTATATAAATAACCCACTTAGGCATTCATTTTATTGCTTAAACAATCATTTTTCTAAAAAGGATATTTACAAGCATAACTTGAACATAATACATAAAAATTATGTAACTAAATATAATCACAATAAATAAGATTTTGGCATTTACAATCTAGTGTTTTCTATACAATGACAATTATTTAAAACAAATTTTAAAGGAAACATTCCTAAAATTAGAAGTTAACCTTAATATAGCTTTAAAAATATCAGAATAGGTCACATCTTATTGGGCTGATTTTATATTCATGTTGTCTTTTACATTTAGAAATATTTAAGGATAAGAAATTAGTACAGTTAAGAGTTGTGGGACCCTGGGTGATTTTAACTATTTTACTTATGTTGTTTGTACCCTTTAAAACAGCATGAGAAAAACAATATGTAACAGCCTGAAAAAGAATGTGGGTAGTATAAATGGTAACAAAAACAACAGCTTCTTTGAACAGTGGTCTTCATGAACTCAACATTCATTTCTAGTCTCTGATAAGAGATCATAGATTCTTTTGTCAGCAGAGTATAAGCAATGTCAGCCACTGTAGTCACTGATTACCCTGGTCCATGGTGTCTGTCTGCCATGATGCTAATAACAGCTCCCAATTTGTTAGTACATACATTGTCTACATCCATCAAAAAAATTAAACTTAGAAAGTGAAAATGACTTGTCATGCAAACAGTAAGCAACACTTGGAATTCAAACCTAATTCCAATTCCAAAGTTTATGCTTTTTACTATCAAAAGCACGTTACCAGTTGTTCTTGCTACTGTTCCTGTCTTTTGTGATCACAAAGTTACTGGGTATCCAACAGAAATGAAAACATATACACAAATATTTGTACTCAAATTTCATAGCAGCATTATTCAAAATAACCAAATACTGGAAACAATTCAATGGCCATTACCTGACAAATGGGTAAACAAAATAGGGTATAGCCACACCATGGAACACTATTAAAAAAACTAAGTAATAATATAAATACAAACTGTTAATAATGACTGATGCCTTCTATAACATGGATGAACCTCAAAAACCTTATGCTGAGTAAAGTAACCCTGACACAAAAGACCATATATTGTATGGTTTCACTTGTATGAAATGTCCAAGAAAAGCAAGTCTGTGGAGACAGCAATAGCTAAGAGGTTGTAAAGGACTGAAGGCAGGACAGGGATTAACAGCAAGGAGCAGAGATCTTTTGGGATTAATGGAAACGTTTTAAAACTGCATTGTGGTGATGGTTGCACAACTCCAAATTACTAAAATCACTGAATTGTACACTTAAAATGGATGAATTTTATGCTAGGTAAATTATCTATCAATAAACTTTTTTTTTTTTAATATATATGCATGTGTATATACATGTATGTGTATATACACATAAAATTCCCTGCAAGATACTAAACTAGAATTCAGCAAATAAAAAGACATGCTATATTCTATATTCTAGTATAGAAATATCCAAAATCCTAAAGATGTCAGTTCACCCTAATTTAGCATACAAAAAACAATCCCAATAAAAATATCATCATGCATGTCACAACTACCACCATGGTCAGATAAACAAGTTCATTATAAAGTTCGCTTGGAAGAATAAACAGGCAAGTATAACCAGGGAAATATAAAAGTCTATTAATTAAAAGTGTGCTTCTAGCGCATGAATAAACAAACCAATGGAAGAGAATGACAACTCCATAAATAGATCCAAATGCCTATGGAAATTTAACATATGAGAAAGGTCCTAAGTCGATAGGTAAAAGAAAAATTTCAATTATTTGTTTTGGAACCATTAGACAGCCATGTGAAAAAAACTGGATCCATTCTTTCTACTATTCATGAGGATAAACATCAAAAGGTCTTTGTTTTAAAAGTAAAAAAAAAAAAGAAAGTAAACAATACAAGGGCTAAAAAGTAAGATGCGTTGTTTCCTTATAAATCTGGAGAAAAACTTTCCTAAGTATGATTCAAAACCCAGAAACAGTAAAGATAAAGTACAATAAATGTAATTAACCACAAGTTTTTGGCATGTTAAAAAGGCATAGCAAAATCAAAAATAGTGACAAATTTGGGGAAAATGTGTTATTATATAAAATTATCTCTAATATATAAAAAGCTCCTTAAAATGGATGAAAGAACAAAGACCAATATCCCAATTAAAAATAAAAATGACAAAGGATACAATCAGATTGATAACGAGAAATACAAATGACCTTTAAACATATAAAAATATATGCAGCATTACTCATAAAGAAAGACTATTAAAAATATACTGACATACTATTTCTTACCTATCAGATGAACCAAAAACACTAAAACCTGACAACAAATTCGATTGGAAGGGCTGTGGGAAAATAGGCACTCATACTTGTAAACTGCTGGTGGACGTTCAAAATGATTATAATCCCCACAAAGAAAAATAACATACACATTTACCTTTGACTCAACAATCCCCTGCTAGAATTCTACCCCAAAGACATAATGCTAAACCTATTAAATGACATGTACAAAAGGCCATTCACTGGAACTCTATTTGTAATAGCAATAGTCAGCAAACTGTTCATTAATAGTATGAACAGTTGAAAAGGAATGAATAGAGTAATAAAGTACATATATGCTTTATATTGCTTATTTATACTTTTATTCTTCTATACGTCTATTCCATAACAATTATATATATATATATATATATATATATATATATATATATATATATAATTTTTTTAAGATTTATTTTATTGTTTTGAGAGAAGGTGTAAGAGAGAGAAGTGGGGAGGGCCCAGAGCAGTTTCCATAGTTATACATCATTTAGTTGTGACATGGTTTAAGTCCACACAGGTGGATGCAGGGTCGCAAGGACGGGAACGAAACCAGGGAACGCCCTTCCATACGAGAGATAAGAAACTTCACTACCATCTCAGTGGTTACCAGTTGTGCTGCAGAGTTCAGTATATGGGTTTGCACAGGCTGGGGCTGGGAATTGAACCCCGGACCTCCCCAAAATGAGGCAAACTCTCAATCACTGAGCTACACTGGCATTCTGATATATATTAACTGAAAAAGAACAAGAGACACTTTCTGAGTAAGATAGCGGGAGGATAAAAGAATATATACACATATTTGCTTATAGTTTTGAAGAGAAAAAAATGCAGTAACAAACCAAAACAAAAAACAAATGAAAATAGTTATCTATGAGAGAGAAAAATAGGAAGAGGAGCAAAGGTAGAAAACTAGATCTCACTGCATATATCTTGTTTAAAAGTCTTGACATTGGAACCAGGTAAATGTTTTACAAAATTAAAAGACAAAATTAAAAACTTTAACAAATCCCTTAAAAATAAAACACTACCTTGAAGTAAGAAAACAAAACAAATGAACCCAAATGCATATTAAACAGGTACCATAATCACAGAAAACTGGCCAAGAGCAAAACAAATCACACACACACAAATCTTATATTCATTAGAATTACTGTTGGTAAAAATCGTAAAGATTTCTATTTATATTCATTTATGACTGTTCACTTATGTTTATGTATGTATAGTTTGTATAGGATAACAAAAGAATAATTAATGTTAATAATCAAGATTTTCAATGTAAGAGTAAAGAGATACAAATATAAAATACAAGCTTACATAAAAACCCTAATTCTAAACTTTCAAGGAAAATATTCAGATAAATTAATGATTTATCACTTTCTAAAATCATTACATTCCTAACTTTGTCCATTAAAAAAAGCCAAAAAGCAATGATAACCCAGTGGAGCAATGAACACATTAATTCACAGTGTATAGATTCTAAGTATCATTTCTCAATAAAAGGAAAGGTTTAGGGAAGAAAATTAAAGGATGAATCTTGACCATCCTGTTTTATTAGAGTAAGGTAAGTTATCAAAGACTACTGGAGTAATACTAAAAGGACATAGACCCAACTCAAAGATACTTCCACTGATCAAAGATGAAACTACTTGAGTATCAAAAAGAATTAAAAAATTGCAACATTAACGGTACTAAAACCCATGGGTTTATACTAGTACTTGAAAATTAAAAACCTCTTTGGATACTGTTAGAGTACCAATTCATTTTGAAGTGGTTAATGAAGATAAAGAATCAAGCATTCATCTTGCCTTTCCTGTATGGACTACATTTCAGAGTAACCAATTAGTTAATGAAGGAAGAATTACTCCTTACAGAAGAACCTCAACTAGTAAATACTCTCATATAAGCAGAATGAAAGAATTAGACAATTATTTTGCAACCCATAATGAAATGAATCTAGGAAGATCATTAAAGCTGCTAAAAATATGACATGATACGTTGATGGGGACTTCATGATGGATCATCTGAACTTCTAATCAATTTTAAGATGTGATGCAATAGAAAGTATAGAGCATCTCCAAGGAAGTGTTGCTGAACTGAACCTGAATCAAGCTTTTTACATCTAACCACCAATTTGCAGGAGATAAGCAGTTTATAAAACAAATTAAATGGTATGGTGGCTAGAAATCGTCCTGAAATTCTCTGAAAAAAAACCTGAGGGGTGAGAGATGAAATAAGAATGTTAAAACCTAAAGCTAGATTATGAATATGTGAGACTTAATTGTATATTTCCATTTTTATGTGTGAAAATTTCCATATAAATAACAAAAAATAACTTTATCAATGTTACTTTTGGAAAAGGAGGAAATTCACAGGTTTAGATCTAATTCCTAGTATTAGGACATTATAATTCCAAGGGTTGATTATTCTTAAGCAAACTTCTATAACATTTAAGTCAATACAGTATGGAGTACACCTGGGAAATATAAATATACAGTTGTTAGATACATTTTTAAAGCTCTAAATAAAAATACATAGCTATTGGGCTTCTTTAAAAAAATGGGAAATAGAAATTTCCCAGGTCTTAGATGAGGCAAAATGGTAGTTTGGGATAAAATTTCCAGTGACAGCATCACTCATGGAGTCAGCAAGTGCTGTATCCCACAAAGTAGATGAGGATGCTTTGCTCTTCAAAACTGATGACAAAAAAATGATTCTAGCAATTACCAAGTCACTGGTGTCTAAGATGCCTAACTATGTGAGTATAACTATTAACAGAACATGTGGGTACTAACAGGCAATATTTCTAAATTAACATTTATTCAATATCTTACATATGCAAATAAATAATTTAGTTATAAGACATCTATTTTAACTATAGCCCTGAAAGTGTGAATTTCAAGGTAGCCAAAACTTTTGTTCTCAGTAGAAAAATGGGACTGATATATTTAGTCTCTCTTATTTAGGGACATGCAGGTATTTAAATTTCCTTCAAGTCTGAAAAAGATATAATCTGTAAATACTTAATTAAAAAATTAGGGAATACTGGGATAGCTCAATTGGTTGACTGCTTCTTTGCAACTGCAAGGTCCGGGGACTGAATCCAAGCCCTGGCCCATGCAAACCCAAATGCTGAACTGCAGTGCAGCTGGTAACCACCAGGATGGTGGTAAAGGTTCTCCCCTCCCATGCAGGAGACCCCCAATTTGGTTCTTGCCCCAAGTGGCCTCATATCCACCTGTGCGGAATGAAAACACGAAACAACTAATGATGTACAACTATGGAGACTGCTCTGGGCCCTCCCCACTCCTCTGTCTAGTATTTCTCTCTCTCAAAACAATAAAATACATCCTTAAAAAATTAAATAAATTGGGAAAGCTGGGAGGGCTCAGCGGGTTAAGCGCTCGCTTTGAAGCCCTGGGGATCCATCGAGTCCTGGCCCAGGCCCATGCAGACCCACATGCTGAACTGGGGAGTGCCCCCAGTTCAGTTCTTGCCAGGACCTATGTGGGAGGCTCCCGGCCCAGTTTCTGCCCTGAGCAGCCCTGTGCCCACCTGTGGAGTGAAACTATATGGAAAACAAATGCTGTCAACTATGGAGACTGCTCGGGCCCTCCCCCTTCTCTCTGTCTTCTCTGTCTTAGTTTCTCTCTGTCAAAAATCAATAAAATAAATCTTAAAAAAAATAAATAAATAAAAAAGTTAATGCCATATTTTGCCATTTATAATTGCACTGTTTTGCCCAAATTTGTGAGGAAAAAATAAGGATGTGCATAATACACATGTAGTCATATCTATATTTATAAATTCTTTTATTTATGCTTCTCAGTTAAAACTGTAACTCTAGATATCACTAATGATATCCATATGCAAAATAATGCCCAGGAATATGCTAATCATTTTTTATATAAAAAAATTTTATTCATAACATTTCTTGTAACTTGTATCTGTTTTTATGTTTTGTAATTATGTTACATAAAATTTCTTGTACCATGCATGATATGTTAAAACGCTAAATTTTCTTGATAATACAAAAACAAGTACCTAATTGTAAACAAATAAAAATTTGAATTAAAAAATTAAAATGAACAATTTTTTCCCTGAAAGTTTGGGCCAAAAACATTGGTGTGCATTATACACTGGAGCATATTATCATGGCAAAACGTAGTAAATAAATAAGAGGTCATCATATCCACAATTAATTGGGAAACCCACAGCTTTAGCACTATAAAGTAAAAATTTAAGCAGCAGTTCAGATAAAGCTCACTAAACAGATCCCTGAAATATGTCACTAAAATCAAGATCTACTCTCAAACTTAGCTTCTCTATTAGTTTATTTAAAAATATCAGCGATGCCAGGATAGCTCAGCATATGAGCGCTTGCCTTGTGGTCGTGGGGTCCAGGGATCAATTTTTGGCCCCGGCCCCTGCAAGCTCATGAGCTGAACTGTAGTGCAGCTGGCAACCACCAGGATGGTAGTGAAGATTCTCCCCTCTCGTGGGGTAGGCCCGCCCCATGTGGCCCTACATCCACCTGTGTGAAATGAAACCATGTCACAACTAATGATGTGCAGCTGTGGAGACTGCTCTGGGCCCACCCCCCTTCTCTCAATAAAATAAATCTTAAAAAACATGTATCAGAAGTTCTTAGGGGAAGCCAGGATGGCTCAGTGGGTTAAGCGCTCACTTTGAAGCACCAGGGACCGAGGATCGAAACCCAGCCCCGGCCTGTGCAAAACCTTATGCTGAACTGGGGAGCTCCCCCAGTTCAGTTCTCTCTCTGTCTCTGTCTCTGTATCTCTCTCTCTCTGTCTCTCTGTCAAAAAATTAATTAAAAAAAGAAAAAAACAAACTTAAAAAAAAAGATTTATATAAAAAAAAAAAGTTCTTAGCAAATATTACCAGGAATAAAACAGGATGTATAAGTTCTCAATCTGGGGAAGCCGGGATGGCTCAGTGGGTTAGACGCTCACTTTGCAGCGCCGGGGACTGGGGATCGAATCCGGCCCCGGCCCGTGCGGAACCATGTGCTGAACTGGGAGCTCCCCCAGTTCAGTTCTCTCTCTGTCTCTGTCTCTGTATCTTTCTGTCAAAAATAAAAATAAATAAATAAATATATATTAAGTTCTCAATCTAACTGGTAATTAGGAATAATTCAACATCTACCAGTAACAACCCAAGTCACATATCATTTTGCTTTCTAGGCCTGATAAATTTAAAACACAATTAATAATGATGAAGCAATAATGAAGAGGCAAATGTGAAATTCCCAGTAATCTATTGACTACAACAAATGAATTTGTTATAAAATGTAAAGTACTGACTTAACTCATTCTTAGGTGGTACGGTAAAATTAGTTAATTATCTACAGCTATTGTGCATTACAGATTTTGAAGATGTAACAAAATACTTAACGTAAAACAGTCTATCAGTTCACTACAGCACTAGCCAATAATTGTTGATGAACACTGTATAAAAAGCTGTCCCAGTAGCTCTAGAATAATTAATATCCATATATAATATTATTAAAGTTTAGTGGATATATCTAATAAAAATTTGAGATAGTCCAATCCTTTCCTAATTCTTAACAGACGCTAAAACACACTGGGCTTGGAGTCAGGAACCCAGCACTAAAATTATATCTAGAAGAAAACCCCATCTCTTAGGAATCTAGAAAGTCAATTTTTTTTTTAAAAGATTTAATGTCTTTGACACAGAGACAGAGAGACAGAGAGAGAAGGGGGAGGGCCCAGAACAGTCTCCATAGTTGCACATCATCTGTTCTTCACATAGTTTTCATTCCACAGGTGGGCTTGGGGCTGCACAGGGCAGGAACTGGGCAGGGGTCTCGCCCCGGTGAGAACTGAACTGGGGGCACTCCCCAGTTCAGCATATGGGTCAGCACGGCCAGGGCTGGGATTCGATCCTTGGTCCCTGGGGCTGCAAAGTGAGTGCTTAACTCACTGAGGCATCCCAGCTTCCCCAGAAAGTCAATTTTTTGAAAGCTGAGATTTCTTGGGGATTTCAATCTGCTTATTCTAAATCATTCTAAAGGGATTTTCCAAATATTCCATCTGTAATATGACAGTAATAACAGAAGCCACCTAATAAAAAGTGTTAGATTAAATGAGAACAAATATATAATACTTAAAACATTACCAGAACAGAGTAAATACCCAACGAATGCTAAGTATTTTTATTATCACCATGACATCATCCACTATTGAGTGATAAACAAAATGGATGAAAACTCCTTAGAGGGCATTCTGATAATAAAAGATAGCAAATTATGAAATGCATCTACCTTCTGACATACTTTTGGAAATTACTCCTTAATATAGGCTTGCAGAGATGTGCAAAAATGTGTGTACAATGCTGGTGAATGCTATAAATATTCATCAACAAAAGCTGATTAAGTAAATTATGAAACATCAATACAAAGGGAATACTACATAGCTGTTTTTAAAAGTGAGATATTATACATACTGGTATTTTAAAATCACACATTTATTTACCTACTTACCCTTACATATATGCTGTTAATTTTCTGAAGGAGATTAAAAACTGCTAAAATTACTTCTGGGTAACAAGACTGAGAGCTAAGGAGAGTAAACTTTCATTTCTTATTTTATATCTCTTGGTACTTTTAAAATTTCACACAATGTGAATGTTATTACATCATTACTTTAAAGAAATACTAATTTAAAACAAAACACTTGGTCTAGAAACCAGAAAACATCAGGAATATTTAGTTTGAACTTTCGGATTTATATTTACAGAGACTAACATTTAAGGGTAATGTCTGAAAATAATGTAGTTGAAATTATATAATTTTTCTATACATCATGATCAAGTGGGATTCACCCCAGGGGCACAAGGATGGTTCAACATACACAAATTGATCAATGTGATACACCACATAAACAAAATAAAAGATAAAAACTGTATGATTTTATCAGTTGATGCAGAAAAAGCATTCGACAATATACAACATCCATTTATGATCAAAACACTTAATAAAATGGGTATAGAAGGAAAGTACCTCAACATAATAAAGGCCATATAGGACAAACCCTCAGTGAATGTCATACTGAATGGGGAAAAACTGAAACCTTTTCTTCTAGAATCAGGAACAAGATAGGGTTGTCCCCGTCACCACTGTTATTCAACAGAGTGCTGGAAGTTCTAGCCAAAGCCATTAGGCAGGAAAAAGAAATAAAAGGCATCCAAATCGGGAATGAAGTTAAACTGTCACTTTTTGCAGACAACATGATCCTTTATATAGAAAACCCTAAAGAATCCACCAGAAAACTGTTAGAATTTATAAATGAATACAGTAAAGTTGCAGGATACAAAAATCAATGTACAAAAATGCACAGCATTTTTATGTATAAACAACAAAACTTCAAAAAAACGAGAAAAATGATACCATTTGTGATCAAAACAAATATATAAAATACACAGAAATAAAATTAACAAAGAACGTGAAGGACTTATACACGAAAAACTATAAGACACTATTAAAAGAAATTGAAGAAGATACAAAGAAATGGAAAGATATTCCATGTTCATGGATTGGAAGAATCAACATAGTTAAAATGGCCATATTACCCAAAGCAATATACAGATTTAATGCAATTCCAATCAAAATCCCACAGACATTCTTTTGAGAAGTAGATTTCAAAAATTATCAGGTTCATATGGAACCACAAAAGACTCTGAATCACCAAAGCAAACCTCCAAAACAAGAATAAGGCTGGAGGCATCACACACCCCGACTTTGGTCTATACTACAAAGCATCAATAAACAAAACAGCTTGGTATTGGCAGAAAAACAGACTTACAGACAAATGGAACAGAATCAAAAACCCAGAAATAAACCCACAAATATTTGGACAGATAATCTTTGACAAAGGAGCAAAAAATATACAATGGAGAAAAGAAAACCTCTTCAGTAAGTGGTGCTGGGAAAATTGGGAAACCACATGCAAACGACTGAATCTGGACTGTGAACTGTCACCAAATATCAAAATTAACTCAAAGCGGATTAAAGACGTCCACATAAGACCTGAAACAATAAAGTGCATAGAAGAAAGCATCAGTACTAAACTTACAGACCTTGGGCTCAGAGAGCACTTTATGAACTTGATCCCAACGGAAAGAGAAGTAAAAGCAAAAATAAATGAATGGGACTATATCAAACTAAAAAGCTTCTACACAGCAAAGGACACCGTCAACAAAGTAAAAAAGGAAACCAACTGAATGGGAGAAAATATTTGCAAACAACGCCTCTGATAAGGGGCTAATATCTAAAATATATAAATAACTCATACAACTCAACAACAACAAAAAATGATCCAATTTAAAAATGGGCAAAAGACCTAAACTGACACTTTTCTCCTGAAGACATACAAACAGCTAACAGATACATGAAAAAATGCTCAACATTACTAGCAATTAGGAAAAGGCAAATTACCGTATTTTCCGGCGTATAAGATGACCGGGCGTATAAGATGACCCCCTAATTTTACAGTTAAAACATAGGTTTAGGCCTATATTCGCTGTATAAGACTAGAGCCTCGGAAGTGGGGGGTAGTCTTATACAGCGAATATAGGCCTAAACCTATGTGTTTTTTTTGGTTTTTTTTTTAATTTATTGTTAAATTTGATGAGGTTACATTAGTTGGTAACAATTAGACAGTTTACAGATGTACAAGTCCACATCACATCATTCATGCATCGTATTATGTGCCCATCACTCAGTATCAGTTCCCCTTCCATCAACTTATATCTAGTGCCCACTCCCACC
>PVKE010022745.1:0-25306 GCA_004027555.1 Craseonycteris thonglongyai
TGCTGAACTGGGAGCTCCCCCAGTTCAGTTCTCTCTCTGTCTCTGTCTCTGTATCTCTCTCTCTCTCTCTCTCTCTTTCTCTCTGTCAAAAACAGTAAAATAAAAATATTAAAAATAAATAAATAAAACCCCTTTTATAGACATACTATTACTCATGTATGCCTACACATTGGACAAGTACTTATTGCTCACTGTGTAGAAAGCATACTGCAAGGGCTGCATCTTAGTTGGCTTGGACTACCATATCAAAATACCAGAGAGTAGGTGGCTTAAACAACAGAAAATGATTTCCTCACGTTTCGGAAGTCTAAAAGTCCCATGGAATTGGTGTCTGGCTTACAAATGGCCGTCCTCATACTATGTCCTCACCTGGACTTTCCTCAGTTCAGGTGCAGGGCCTGGAGGAGCTGGGTCTAGTGTCCGTTCTTACAAGGACACGAATGCTCCCGGAACAGGAACCCACCCTTATGACCTCATGGCACCTTAATTATAATACTTCCTTACTCCAAATACAGCCACATTGGGAACTGGAGCTTTAAGGTACAAATGTGGGAGGATGGGGAAGGACACAACCATTCACTCTATAACAGGTTGTAAAGCCGTACAAACGAATAAGACACAATCTTTGCCCACTTCCCGCTAATGCAGGAAGGAGTTCATGGTACAAATTTTATGTTTCTGTCTTTTTTGCTTTGTTTACTTTATGTTTTGGAATTTCCACCAAGGCTAGATATGTATGATGAAGAGGAAAAGTGAGACTCAAGAAAACTTTACTTACCTCTTGGCTTGGAAAACATTCTCTGCGGAAGGAGGTTGAAGTTCTCCAAAGATCCGTAATGGAAAAACCACACTAAACCATTTGCCATGTATTTGTCTCTCATTTTCTGACTCTCCTCTAGGAGACGAAGGTTATGAAATGTATATACATGGCCCGCCCATCACTCTGAGCTACTCTACAAAGGAGCAACAATTCTAGATGGGGCTACGTTCATTCGTTCATTCAGAACACATTTACTGATGACTCACCAAACTTAGAATAGAGAGTTGAGTGAAACATGGTCTCTACCCTTCAGAGCTCATGGCACAGTAAACCGGTAACAAGAAGGGAGCCTGGGAAGTACCATGTAAAATCGAGGTAAACTTGGAAAAACTAGAGGAGAGATGAGGAGACTTAGAAAGACTTCTGAGAAGAAAGGACATTCCTTTTAAAGTCAGAAAATAATTGGGTTGAGCTTGGAAGGAAAGGGGAAAGGCAACCCAGGAAGGTGAGACACTTGAGTGTGTGGATTTGTAAGAGTGTCTTTAGTTGATTCAGGAACAGGAAGTGGTAGCCGGAGCAGTGGGAGGGAGAAAGGAAGGGAGATGGAAAGAGAGAGGAAGAGGCCAGATCCTGAAGGGCCTTGTGTGCTAAGCCAGGAGTTGGCATTTTATCTGAAAACCACAGCCTGGTTTTAGAATGATGCCTCTAGCCATCACATGGAGGAGGCAAGATTAGCAACAGTGAAACCAGTTAGACAGCTGTGGCAGATACTATCAGTGACCTCTATCCACCCTCCACATCTTCCTTATTTAAAAAAAAGAAGAAAAAAAAAACTCTAAATATCTATCATTTCTATTTTCTCTTGCAACTGCTGTGATCACAACTCTTGCAAAAGTGGAACTGTGCTGGTAATTTCTAGAAATGTTTACTTTCCTGATCAAGGTGTTGCCCTCCCCCCTCTTCATTTCTTCCCTCTAGTTATGAGGCTGTAGGTTGGTCCTTGATAACTTCCTTGAGCTGCTACACCAGTTCTGTACTATTAATTTCTATTCCGTTAAGACACTATGTTTGGATTTCTTTTATATGCAGTCAATCACAATCCTGATGCAATTGCTATTAAAGCAATTGAGGTAAAGAACCAATGAGAACAGGATCACCCAGGTTGAATCCTGACAATGGAATGAAGTCACCTCACCCACCCTGGCTAACTTTCATTCAGCTTGAGGTTTCAGCTCAAATGTAATTTCTTCAAGGAGGGTTTCCTGACCCCATCTCACTACTCAACTAAATCCCAGATCCTGACTTTAAGTTGTGGGTTTCTTTCATATATATGCCCATGTGCAGATAATCCCTGTTTCCAATCCCTCTTCTCCAGGCAATCATGAATTTTTTTTTTCTCATAAATTTGTTTTTCTGGATATTGCTGTAAAAGGAATCATACAGTATCTGTATGGTTATCTTTCATGCCTGGCTTATTTCACATAGCATAAGTACTTTTAGGTTTGTCCATGGATTCACATCTATCAGTACGTAGTTCAAACATTTTTATTTCTAAATAAGTATTCCATTGTATGAATATAACATACTTTGTGTTTTCATTCATCTGTTGAACATTTGGGTTGTTTCCACCTTTTGGCTATTTTGCATAATGCTGCTATGAACATTCATGTACAAATCTATGTGTGGAAATAGTTTCACTTCACTTGGGCAAATACCTAGAAATGGATTGCTGAGTCAATTGGCAAATGTAATGTTTTAAAGTGTTGGTTTTATTCTTATTCACGTGTGACCAAGAGACAATTTCCACTGAAATCACAGCTCCCAGGAAGAGCACACACCATTTAGGGACACATGGGGAAGCAACATGTTTGTTAGGAGGCAGAAAGGAGAAAATGTGGGAAACAGCCTTTTCTACAGTTTCTGCAGGAAGGAAGAGGTGGGACTGGGTAAACAGGTTTAACATTGGCTAGTTTAATTTTGATGCACAGTGGGGGTGGGGGGGGCATAGGGGCTGTCTCTGGTGGTCTGACAAATGACCCTGAGGCCATTAGAATAGGAAGACAATATGTGAGAGCTCCATAAAAGAAGTAGTTAAGATAGGGGCTTTGGATTGGTTGGTTTGCATATGAAAGAGTTGTTTACTCTCTCAAGAAACTGGCTGGACCTGGGGAGGGCAGACTCCCTATAGTCTATAAGCCCAGATGTCTGAACCACGGGAATGAAGACATGCTTAATACACACAGTTCACTTTTTAAGAAACAGACACTCTTTTTCAAGGTGTCTTATACCATTTTACTTTTGTTTCAGCAACGTGCAAAGGTTCCCTTTTTCTCTACATTTTTTGCAATGCTAGTTATTGTCTTTTCTTTATTCTTTCTTTGTTGTTGTTTTTTTTAATAGTCATTCTAGCAGGTATGGAGTGGTATCTCATTGTGGTTTAAATTTCCATTTCTCTATTAAGTGATGATGGGCTTGTTGGCCATTCCTGTATCTTCTTTAGTAAATATCTATTCAAAACTTTGCCCATTTTAAATATTTTGTCCTATTATTGAATTCAAAGTGTTCTTTATATATTCTGCACTCAGATACATGAGTTGCTTCCTCACTGCATGGCAGCTGGGTTTCAATAAAGAACCTTCCAAAGAGGTAGAAAGTATTAATAGAAGTTTTTAGTCTTTGGCAGCTGGGTTTCAATAAAGAACCTTCTAAAGAGGTAGAAAGCATTGACAGAAGTTTCCAGTCCTTGTACCACCTGGGTTAAATCCCAGAATGCCTCTAGGGCACACTCTCTTGGTCAGAGGTAGTTACAAGGCCAGCCCAGGCTGAAAGAGAGGGCAATAAGCTCCTCTTCTTGTTAGGAGAAGCAAAATGCACATACAGGAAGGGTGGGAGTTGATCTTGGCTATCTTTGGAGACTGTCTGCCACACTGTCAAGTACTTTAATAATTCTAGTATTTGCAATACATTAAATATATATGTATGGTGGGTGTTAAGCTGTTTTAAATGGTCCAATATAATATTCAAACTTATTAAACTTCTCTTAAGCCTCAACTCAAATTCAAAATCTAAATTATTTACTTACTCCTTTTAAATTGGAATCACAAAGCTAACCAATTAGATGCTCTAATTTGACAAAATTTCTTAACATTACAAATAGTTCAAATGCCAGACATATAGATTGTTCCTTGTGGCAGAAAGACCCTAAGGTGAGCCCCAATCACATCTCATGGTATTCATGCGTTTACATAATCTCCTCCCCTTGAGTGTGGGCAGGACCCCTGACTTTCTTCTAACCAACAGAATATGACAACGGTGATATAATATCAGTCCCTTGGATAGGGTGGGCTATACGGCAAGCTGATGGGATGTTACTCCCATGATTATGTTATGTTATAAGACTCCATTTTAACAGACTGGACTGAGATGAGAGGTACTCCTTGTGGGCTTAATGATGAGAAGCCTGCTATGGACTTCTCTACTTAAGAGAAGAATATCTTTTTATTTTAAAGATTTATTATTTTTTGTTTTTGATGGAAACAGAGAGGCACAGAGACAGAGAGTGAGACCAAGAGAAGAGGGAGGGCCCAGAGTGGTCTCCATAGATGTACGTCATCAGTTTTCGACATGATTTTGTTCCACACAGGTAGGTGGGGGCCGCATAAGGTAGGCACTGGGCTGGGGCCCCCCACATGGGATGCACATCCCAGTTCAGCATATGGGTTCACACAGGCCCGGGCTGGGATTCAATCCTCTGTCCCCGGGGCTGCAAAGCGAGCACTTAACCTGCTGAGCTATCCCTCTTCCCCGTAATAACTTTGTGCATAGCTCAAAAGTTGTTTTAATGACATTGCAAAGGATATTTCCCACTCTTACATTGTGATTATTAATCCTCTTTGGACTTGATCATTTAGTATCTTTTCATTTTTTCTTGTTTTTCAGGTCATAATTCATATGCATATTTAAATGGCATTTTGCTACTATTGTATATTAGAAACAACAAACATTTGATAAAAATTCCCCAACACAAAAAGATGCAACAAAATGAACAGAAAAAAGAAACCTGGTGAAAGTGAATAAGAACAGAAGAAAACAAAACCAACCAATAAATAATATACTTGGAAAAACAATAGAAAATTTTATATCCATAAAGCAAGGATAGAGTACTATGAAAAAGTAGAGAGACCCACAAAGAACACTTGGAAATTATAAAATATGAAAGCTGAAATTAAACATTATAATAGAAGAGTCAGAAAGTCAAGATTATCTTCCGGCAAGTAGAACTAAAACTCAAATATACAGAAAATACAATAGAAAAGATCTAGTTACATGGGCATAGAGCATCAACTCAGAAGATCAGAAATCATATTACAATAATACAAAGAGAAAAAAATAGAAGGCCACAAGGAAAAATGCAAGAAAATTTCCCAGAACTGATGGACACAGAGTCTCCAGATTGAAGTTTTCTAAGAGTCGTCGACATCATGCATAGCAAAATATTCACATGAAGGCACATCCCTAACATTTCAGAACATCAGGAATAAAGATGGAATTTTAACAGCTTTCAGGAAGATGAAACAGGTTACATATAGTATTATATGATGAGAATCAGAGTGCCATAAGACTTGTCAACACCACTGGATAGCCGTAGATAAGGGAGTAATGCCTTCAAAATTACCCAGCCAAACCATGAATCAAGTGTAGAGGTAGGTTCAAATACTCCCCTTTATTAGAGCCTCTAGAAGCTGTGCTTTAGCAAATAGAGAAAGCAAACCAAGGAAAAGAATATCATTAGATCCAGGAAAAATAAACTCAACAGAAGAGAAATAGCTTGATAGAGAAAGGAGTTCTTGGGATGGCAGTTATGTATAAGACCCATCCAGACAGCAGTATTAGCACTATGGAAGGGAGGCCTCCAAGAAAAAACAGAAAATAGATGACCTATTAATAATATGTTTGAGCATTGTGGGGAAGAAAAAAACTATGGAGAATATTAAAACATTAAAGATAGAGATACAGAAAACAGAACTTTAAAAAAAGATTTATTTTACTGCTTGACAAAAGGTGAGAGAGTGGATGAAAGAGAAAGATAAAACAAGGGAGGGCCCAGAGCAGTCTCCATAGTCATACATCATTAGTTATGCAATAGTTTCTTTCCACACAAGGTGGGTGTGGGGCCATGCGGGGCAGGAACCAAACTGGGGGCCTTCCTCATAGGCAGTGAGAAACTTCACTGCCGTCCCGGTGGTTACCGGTTGTGCCCCAGTTCAGCATATGGGTTTGCATGATTCTTGGACCTTGCAGTTGCAAGGCAAGCACTCAACCTGCTAAGGTATCCTGACATGCCTAGAAAGAAAACAGAATTTTTAAAATTATTAATTCCTGGAAATATAAAAATTTGTACAAGATACATTATATAATTAAAGGATCATCACTAAATGCTTACATAGCCGTAATACATTGATTATTGATTTGTCTAGAATTTTTTATCCTAAAGAAGGCGAGGTAATAACAGACTAAGTAGGAGGTGGTAATAACAGACTAAATCATCTTCTACCTAATAGGAAGTTAATAGCTTCAAATTGATAAATCAAGCAGTAGCAGTATAAATATATTGCTTAGAAATGTGAAGATAAATGCCAGGTTTTTTTTAAAAAGCTGAATTAAAAATAACTGCCTTCAGAGAATAGGGGCAGAGAGATTTTCATTTAGACCTTTCAATACTGTTTTGATCACCTACAAGATGTCAGGCATGTAGCTCCTCCTCCTCAAGACCCCATCATCAGTCAGCCCTTTCCTAAAGAGCCATGTGGCACTCCCTTTCGTTGCCTCCCCAGGTACCTGCTCCATCCATTACTGCTTCTTTCATTTCCATCATCAGTCAATCTCTCTCTCTCTGCTGGCTTCGTTCCCTTTGCTTGTAACTGTGTCCAAGAACTTCCATCTTGGCAAACTGACTGGCCAACTTTGGCTTTATTCCCTGGATTCCGATTGCATTTCTTGGCACAGTGTATTGTTGGAATCACATCCACTGCTGATGAGCCCTCTTTGGGCTCAGCTCCAGGACCTCCCATGTGTGGGGACTTAGCAGGTACTTTGTACACTACAGCTCCGGGCACATAAAACCAGCCCTACCTGCAGTGATGAGCATTAGAAGTCAGAAGTACAATAACTGGGAATAACTAGGAACAAGAAAGAGGTAGAATAGTCAAGGGTGACATTAAAACATGGCAGGAACATTACTAACATTGGAAACTGAAGAGCAAAACATTTGGTGAGGGAGGTAAAAAGGATGATAAATCTAGCTTTAAACAAATTTGAGTTTGAAGCTAGTAGAATTGGGTGGGAACCAGAGAAAGTAGAAAAATTAATCATGATACAGAAACAATGAGATATAATGGGAAAGGTTTTAGAGTTCATATGTACTGGATTCATATTCTGGCTCTACCAGTTACTGAATGACCATTAGCAAGTTACTTCCCTTCTCTGGGGCTCTGTTTTCTCATATGAGGAATGGGGGTTGTACCTTGATTAGAAAGCAGGCACAACAAATTTGAGATGCCACCAGGCAAAGGCCACCCAAACCAGACAGAACAATCTTGCTGTAATGTGAAGACTAGATTAGAGACATCAAGACGGCAGGTCAGTATCCTGGTTGTAATATTGCAGAAGATCAAGGATGATGAGCTCAAGGGGTACCTGTGAGAGAAGCAACTAGGGAGAGAGAAATGGGACAATTTAGGAAATACTTGGGATATAGACTGAGTAGGATGCTGAGATTTACTGGTTTGAGGAGTGTGTGTGGGAAGATGATGTCAATGTTCATTTGTGTGCTTCTGGATCCCTTTACTATTTTCTTTTTTCATTTGTTTTTTGACAGAGAGAGAGAGAGAGAGATACAGAGACAGAGAGAGAACTGAACTAGGGGAGCTCCCAGTTCAGCATATGGTTCCACACGGGCTGGGGCGGGGACTCGATCCTCAGTCCCTGGCGCTGCAAAGTGAGCGCTCAACCCACTGAGCCATCCCGGCTTCCCCTCCTTTTACTATTTTCATGTTGTGCTTTTACTTTCAATAGCCATTAACTGCAAGGAGAGCCAGAAATATCTGGGATTCACATTTCCCAGAGGACAACCCTAGCAAATGACTCCTGGCACAGGAGTAGAACTAACTACTCCAGCTTCCTCGCCCCTGGTCCAGACTGCTCTGAGGTACAACTGTCTCTGGAAGCCTCATAGAGTTGAGCCTAAATTGTCGTCCACAGGACTTCAGTGTCAAATGTTTGCTTTGCTTCCTTCTCTTCCCTGTCTCTCTTCCCCACCCCTCCACTGGGTTTTTTCCTGGCAGCACTTCCTAATTAATCATTGTCCTAATGCCTCCTCATCTCAAGAGTCTGCTTCTGAGGCGTCTAAGACAAGACAATGTGGTCATCATTAAAGCTGCTTATTAATGTTTCTACTCTGTCTTCTGAGCTTCCTGGCATCCTATGGTTCCGTGGAAGGGCCTAGTTAGCTCTAGCGGAAGTGCTGTTGCATTCACCAGGCTCAAACCTTTCAGAACTTGTTTCCCTCTTTTGTGACCCAAAATGTTCCAGATAGTGGCTGCTCTGTCAGCCTGGGACCTAGAGTCAGTGTGACAAAGTGGAGCAGAGCCCCAGAGCTGACTCAGCGGAGTGAGAAAGAAGCTTCTGTTTGTTGCCTTGAAGCCTCTGAGAGTTGGGGGTTGTTAGCTATGCTTCAGTGTAAGCTGGCGTATCCTGACAGATACAGACAGTGAGAAAAAGAAAACTCAAGGATGACTAAGACTGCTGACCTGGGCCGTTGGATGGTTGCAGTTAACATTCTTTGGGTTTGGGGAAAGCAAGGAGAAAGGGCTGGGTTTTATTTGTTTTCTTAGGTGGGGAATTGAATGTAGTTTTAGACATTTTGAGTTTGAGATTCTTGTGGAAATCTAAATTACAATGTTGAGAAGACATTGGTTCTGAATCTCTGGAGAGTGATCTGAGCTAGTGACAGACATTTGGGACATAGGTAGTAAGTTGGGAAAATAGGAATAGAAAATCAGGGCCAAGGGGAAAATAGACTGTATATGTGCTAATGATAAACATTAACACAGATGCTAAGATTGAAATTTAAATTAAGTGTTGAGCTTCCTGGCCCGGAAACAAGGGACATGTGTTCTATTATATGGCTCTCACTATTGGAAAGAAATGTATATCAGTTCTTTCAAGAAACCCAAGTTCTGAATGTCCTCCTCCTATTTCAACCAGAGTAGTTTCTGAATAATATTGTCTTAAAGTAAGGATTTCATGACAAAAAAAGAAAAACTATAGGTGAAATTGAATGACAGAAAATTAAATATATATATTTCAAGGAACTCCAAATAGAAGGAAGTCCTGTGGTATCTAGGCAAAGCAGATTTTTCTCCAGGAAGAAGTTTTGGAACTTTTCCAGCATTTTCTTTAGTATCTAAGTTGTCCTGTGAAGTTCAATTTTGTGGCTTGTAGCCCATCTGATCTGCAGAGTTTGGACAGTGCCACTCTGTATTTACCACTGAATAGTAACTGCTACTGCTTTTGCAGCTACAAAACTTTCTCAACAAGTATTATAATGTTTTCAATCGAGCAGAAGGGAATAATTGACAACAGAGGGGCCTGGAAGTGATTTTAATCACTGTGAATGACATTGCAAGATGACAACCATACTCTGCTAATGTGATGTATAAGGTTTTATTTCACAGAACAGCAGATCAGCTCAGTTCACTGAACAGACATTGTTTTTGGTAAAACATTCATGTATTTGTTGGACCTTGCACGTATTCTGAGAGTGAAAGAACAAAAAAACAACCATAGGAAAGAAAAATAGAAAAAAATTGCTGTAAATTGAAAATTAAAATACCTATATCTATAAGAACCACCAATTATGCTCAGTAAGACACTATAATAAGTCTTGTTTTATAGGGTGAATTAAATTAAGTAAACTAAAGCATATTTTTGGTATTTATGATTGTTCTTGAAAATCAACTACCATCCTTTAAAACATAGAGGCAATGATTTAAGTGTTCTCCAGATTCCCCAATTTTAATGGGTTCCAGAATTTCTGATGGGAAACTTTTCAATTGCAAAAATAGTCATAGAGTGAGCAAAGTATAGATAGCACTTGTATAAAAAGCCAGTGTTGAACACAAGAAGCACAAACCATAGAGAAAAAGATGAACAAATTCAGACGTTAAAACTGAAATTTTCTATTTGTTTAAAGATACCATAAAAATAATCAAAGCTTCTTTTTGTCAAAAGATACTGAAAAATAATAAGTATTTGTATAGTGCTTCCTATATGCTAAACACTGTTCTAAGTATCTGATATATATTGACTTGTTTAATACTATTATCTTCAATTTATAGATAAAGAAATTGAGGCACAGAAAGTTTTGTTTGTTTGTTTGTTTGTTTTAAGTAAAAACAAAAACAAACCATGGACCAGGAGAATATATCCACAACACACATACACATACACACACTCTGCAAAAACAATAAACAGACTAAAAATAACCCAATGGAAAAAGTGGGCAAAGGGTATGAACATAAGAGGAGACCCAAGTAGTTGATAAACGTAAAAAGATGTACGATCTCAGGAGTAAGCAGAGAAATGCACAGTAGAACAATAATGAGGTAGCATTTCCATGAATCCAACTGCAAAACATTTCAGATTGACCATATAAAGTGTTGGTAAGAATGTAGAACCGGAACATTATTATACTGGTGGTGGCAGATAAACAGACACAACGTTTGAAGAAGAATGTGACCTTATGCAGTAAAACTGAGTAGGCTCACCCCTACGCTTCAGTACTTTCACTCGTAAACATATACCCTAGAAAAGACAAGCACATGAGCACAAGAGACATGGATGAGAATGCCCACTGAGCAGTGTTTATAATGCCTAGCTATTGGAAACCATCTGAATTTCTTCCAGCAGGAGATAAATTATAATTGATTCATATGCTAGACTAGTACCCATCAGTAAAAATTAAGGATGTGTAGCTGCCTGTCTGTGTTTCTGCACACGTCCCCTTCCTCTCCCCATTGCTTTCTCTGTTTACCAGACCCTTCTCTTGGTCTTACTGTGAACAAGGCAAATACAGTTAATTGTGTTTGTTAGTTAATTGTGTTTACAGTTAGTTCCATATTCTCTCCCTGCAATTAACCAATATCACTTTCTCCTTTTTTCTTTTTTTTTTGTTGGAGAGTTTCTAAATTATCAGTCACATAGTTATACACAATTGCTTGTTTTTCTCCTTCAGAGGGTTAAACATATTCATGGTATATATGGTTTCCTTGTTTTGTCCAGTGGAAGCTTATTTCTAAAATCACTGAGTCGGGGAACATCTCATTGTGGCCTAAATGGAGAAGAAAACAACAACAATCTGGCATGTGCTGAGATTTGAAAGATGATTAGAATTTGCTTAGCAGACTGTGGCAGATAAGGGTGTTCCAGCTCCAGGAATGACAATATGTAAAAGCACAGAGATGTGGGCCTGCTGGGCTTTGTCAAGGAACTGAGCCATTTATAAAGCGTTCAGTCTGATCAGAGCAGTGTCAAGGCCAAGCCCTGACAGGGGGGTGTCAGTCTGGGATAGGGAGGGCTTTGTCTCTTGGGACTAGGGTAGGGAGCACCTAACACAGGCATTTGACTTCCTATCTGCATGTTCAGCGTCTTGCTGTCACAGTGCTTCCCCTAGGGTCTTTTCATTGTTGCCAGAACAAGTAATGCCAGCATATTAATCTTGAAAGTAATTGCTGAAAGGTGCTCCGGAGTCACACTCTTCCTTTTGCTCTCCCACTGTAGATCCTTCTGATAAGTGGCCAAAGTGATTGACAGGAGGCTGGAGATGGAGGGAGGCAGTGGTCTGACCGACCGACCGCACAGGGCTTGGGACAACATACCAAGAGCTTGGACTTAACCTGATATGTAATGGGAAGTCAGCAAAAGGAGCACTTCACTTCTGAATTTAAAAAACCCACACACATCTGAGAGTAAACACACATGCCCACATACACACATACATATGTGCATGTATACATACATTCTATTTAGAGACAATAGAGTCTCCATAAATATATCAGATATGTGTGTACATATATACAGTCTGGTATGTGTATGTATAAAGAATATAATATTTTCCCCTCTACTCCCTGGAACCTGCATCTATGATACCATAAAGGGAAGAGGGGTTTGCAGATATGAATAAAATTATGGATTTTGGAATGGGAGCAGCTTATCTTACATTATCCAGATGGACCCAATGTAACGACAAAGGTTCTTTTATTTATTTATTTTATTTTTTGACAGAGAGAGAGAGAGAGAGAGAGAGAGAGAGAGAAGGTAGAGGGCCCAGAACAGTCGCCATAGTTGTACATCATTAGCTTTCAACATAGTTTCATTCCACACGGATGGGTGAGGAGTCGCACAGGGCAGGAACCGGGCTGGGGGCCTCTAGCATGGGAAGCTTGCCCTGGCAGGAACTGAACTGGGGGCCACCCCCCATATGGGAAGCACACCCCAGTTCAGTATATGGTTCCGCATGGGCCAAGGCCAGGACTTGATCCTTGGACACTGGGGCTGCAAAACAAGAGCTCAACACACTGAGCCATCCCGGCATCCCCAAGAATATAATATATATGTATATAATATATGAGGGCTATCTGGAAAAAATCCAGTCATTGTCAAAAAGAGTGTAACAAGAATAGTTACATAGCTGGATAGTTTCTGACAGCCCTCGTACACATATACTGTTACAGAGAGAAACAAACAGGAAGAGAGAGAGATGGAGAAACTGCACGGATACCTACTCCAACTAATTATTAGCAGTGCTTACCTTTGAGGACTGGATTGGGAGGGGAGATTTTGCTTCCTATTTTATACTCCTTGGTATTGTTTGAACTCAATACAAAAGCATACTCAAACAATTCTCATGTAGATGTAGATGTAGGCTAATAAATATTAAACATTTAATTAACTGCCCAACGTTCTGTGAAAATCAGAGAGCTGGGGCAATCAGGTGTGGGGTGCGAGGGGTGGGCATGCGGCCTGGGCTCAGGAGGGTGCCGGTGGGCACAGGCTGGTGATCAGTCAGGTCATTGCAGCAGACCCCAGGGAAAATGAGGGGTGAATTATAGGTGTTTTCACAGCTGGGGCTTTGTTCCCATTTTTCCCAAACCTGGAATCTGCCCTGCACCCCAACTTCCCCACCTTCTGAAATTCTACTCATCCCCCAAAGCTGAGTTCAAATGCTGGTTTCTCCATAAAGCCTCTCCATTCCGAGTTTCCTCACCAGTTACCTTGTCAGTGTTCCCATGGCACCAAGTATGGCATTTCGTTCTGCCTCGTTCTATCACCAGTTATTTGTATCTCGCAACCAGACTGTTACAACTTTGAGGATAAGAGCCATTACAGACAAATCTCACAATTCTAGCACCAGCCTTTCCATGTCATAGATTCTCAATCACTGCTCTTTGAGTGAAAATTATTCAAAAGAAACACATTTTCAGATGCCAAACATTTTAAAGCTATACTTCCCTTTTTTCTTCAAATCTTTTTCTAATTTCATTACAGTTAAATAAAACAAACAAACAAACAAAAAACAAAACAAAAACTGATCATCATAACTGCATGCCAAAAAAGAGTAATTTTCCTAAACAGTGTAATGTGATGTTCTGCATATTGGTATCTACCTTATGGGATTTCATCCTTGTGTGCCTGGAACAATCACCTGAAGAATTTTTTTTTTTAAATACAGTTCCTATATATCGTATATTTGAAAGTTGCTAAGAGAATGGATCTTAAAAGTTCTCATCACAAGAACAGAAGCTGTAGCTACGTGGTGATGGATGTTAACTAGACCTATTGTGGTGATCTTTTCTCATTACATAAAAATATTGAATCATTATGTTACATACCTGAAACGAATATACTGGTATATGTGCATTATATTTCCATTGAAAACAAATACAGTTCCCAGAGCCATTTCCAAAGATTTGGGTGCAGCTGGTCTGAGGTGCAGCGAGGCCCTCACAAGCTTGTTCAGCCTGCGGCCCTCGGGCCACATCCAGTCCAGGACAGCTTTGAATGTGGCCCAGCAGAAACTCACAAGCTTCCCCCAGCGTGATGAGACTTGAGATCCTCCTCCTAGGTCATCAGCCATCTCATCTCCAGTGTCAGTGCACTCCACATATGCCCAAGACAGCCCCTCCTCTTCCACTGTGACCCAGGGAAGCCAAAAGAGTGGACAGATCTGCTAAAAGCTTCTCAGGTAATGCTAGCGTGGCCAGGGTTGAAGTTTTGCTGATCTGATCCTTTGACTTATGTCTCAAGGGCATTTCCTTTGAAATCCTTTACCAGAGAGAGATCAAAGACTACACAGATTCACTTGAGATCCATCTCATTTAGCCGCCTGGCTGACTCTCGGTCCCCATCATTCCCATCAGATTTCTAGCAATCTTTAAACATTCCCGCCATCCCCACCCCGCCTCTGCCCCTCTACTCCCTCATACATACAGGTCAAGAACTTTATTCTTTTTTTACTCTTTTCAGTTTTTATAATATGTTTGGCAAATTATAATGAATTTTGTCATTTTGCTTTTACATTTCACTGTAACTGTCTTTTAAATAATTCTTTCAATTTCATGGCTTCATTTTCTTTTTTTCCCAAAAATAGACTTAACATCTATATATAGGTATATTGCATATATGCCAGCACACATGGTGTGCATCCCTATATCCATTGTTCTGCACCTTGCTTTTCTTTTTCCTTCAAACATATAGAAGAATGTTTATAAGAAATGAACAGTCAGTAAATAAAAGCACAATGGCCAATACACATGAAAATATTTTCAATTTTGTAATTAGGAAAATGCACCCTCAAACTACTGTAATAATACATTTAACATTAATGAACCTATCAAAAGTTTACAAGTCCGACACGAGGGGAATATGGAGCAATGGAATGCTATAATACTGCTGATTTGAGTATCAGTACAATTACTTTTGAGAACAAGTTGGCAGTATCTAATATATTAGTCAGCCATTGCCATGATAATGTTGTGTTAAAAAAACAAAAACAAGAAACAAAAAAACACTCCAATAAGAAAAAAATTTCTTAAACAAGACACACACACACACAAAAAAGAAAAGAAATGAATGGAAACTTTGATAAATTGAACTTCATTTACTATTCTCTAACACCATTAAAAGAGTGAAAAGAGAATCTATAGACTAGGAAAAGGACTTGCATGCAAAACATATAAAGAGCTTCTACAAATCAAAAAAAAGTTTAAAAATAGGCAAAGACTTGAACAGGTACAAAAGAAGATATTTAAATGGCCAATAAGCATACAAAAAGATGTTGTTCCTCAAAGATATAAATGAATTGAAAGTAAAAGAGAGGAAAAAATATATCATGCAAACAGAAAAGAGAACTGGACTGGCTATACTAATATCAAAGTAGACTTTAATACAAAGAAAGTTACTAGAAGTAAACAGGGATATTTTATAATGAAAAGGGTCAGAAAGATATAATAAATATACTCATATATTTAAGTAAAGCTGAGCCCCAAAGTTCAATGAAGCAAAACTTCACAGAAGTGAGTGGAGAAATAGACAATTCAGTGATAATAGTTGAACTTGAACACCCAACTTCCAATAATGCATAAAGCAGAAAGAAAGCCACCAATAAAGTAGAAGACTTCAACTACACTACTTCTCAATTAGACCTAACGGACATATAAAACAGTTCACCCAACAACAACAGAATACATGTTTTTCTAATTGCACAGGGAACGTTCTGCAGGATAGACTACATTTTAGACCATAAACAAATCTCAATACATTGTAAGCGAAGTGATTGAAATACACAAAATATGTTCTTTGATGACAATGGAATAAAATTAGAAATTCATAACATAAAGAAATTGGAAAAATACAGATTTGTGAAAATTAAACAATATATTCCTAAATAACCAATGTGTCAAAGAAGAAATCTTAACATAAATTTGAAAATACTTTGAAGTGAATGAAAACAAAACAGAACATACCAAAACTTATAAGATATAAACAAAAATAGTGCTAAGAGGGCAATTTATACTTCTTAACACCTACATTAAAAAAGAAGAAAGATTCAAATCAATACCCTAAACTTATATTTTAAGAAACTAGAAAAAGAAGAGCACATTAACACAAAGTATGCAGAATAAAGATTAGACAAGAAATGAATTCGAGAAAAATAATAAAGATTAACAAAGCCAAAAATTTGTTCTTTCATAAGATCAACAAAATTGTCTTTAGATAGAGTGCCTATGACAAAAAGGGAGAAGGCTCAAATTACTAAAATCAGGAGTAAAAGAAAGTCATTACTATTGACTTCACAGACATTAAACTGAGTATAAGGGTATACTATAAAAAAGTATATAGATAACCTAGATGAAATGGACAAATTCCTGAAAACACAAATTATTAAAACTGACTCAAGAAAAAAATAGAAAGTATATATTGACTAATAGCAAGTAAAGGGACTGAGTTAGTAAACCAAAGCTACCCACACACAAAAGGCCCAGGCACGAATAGTTTTGCTGCTGAATTCTACCAAACATTCAAAGAATTAACACTAATCCTTCTCACACTCTGCTAAAAGATGGCTTGAGAGTATTTCCTTCTTAACTCATTCTGTGAGTTCAATGTTACTTTGATAACAAAGCCAACGACATCACAAAAAAAGTATAGACCAATACCACTATGAACCCAAAGTACAAACACCAAATCCAGCATCATATAAAAAGGATTATAAAAGTGGAATTTATCTCAAGAATGCAAAGTTGCCTCAACATACGAATGTCAATCAATGTATTACAGTGTATTAATAGAATAAAAGAAAACCACAGGATCATCTCAGTAGAAAAAAACACATTTGAAAAAACCCAACATACTTTCATGATAAATAAACACTCAACAAAATATAATACAAGTGAACTTTCTCAGCCTGATAAAGATCATCCATGAAAAACCCACAGCTATAATCATACCTAATGGTAAATGACTGAAAACTCTTCCCCTAAGATCAGAAATAAGACAAAGATACATGATTGATCACTGCTATTTAACATTGTACTGGAAGTTCTGCCCAGTGCAATTAGGCAAGGAAAAAGAAGTAAAAGGAATCAAGAGTGGAAAGGAGGAAGTGAAACTATATCTAATGTAGGTAACATGATCTTGTACATAAACACACGAAAGAATCCACCAAATGGCTATTAGACCTGATAAACAAGTTATCAAAGTGACACAATACAAAATCAATATATAAAAATCAGTTGTATTTCTATACACTAGCAATAAAAAATCTGAAAATTAAAAATCAGTTTCATATAAGATAGCATTAGAGAGAATAAAATGGGAATAAATTTCACTAAGGAAGTATAAGACCTGTACAATGAAAACTATAACACATTGTTTAAAAAAAAAGAAAGAAGAGCTAAATAAATAAAAAGGCCTCCAGTATTTATGTATTGGAAGACTTAATATTGTTAAGATAGCAGTACTGAACGTCAACTGTAGTTAAAAAACATTGTAAAGACAGGACTGTGCATTTTTAACTCTGAAGCTGGGCAAGCAAAGGGATCCTGCACAAACCACACTGTATACCTCCTCCACCCCATCCCCCACCTCAGCTCTAATCACTTCCACTGCAGCATCTTCAAACCAAGGCCAGGCTGAAAAATTGAGAGGCATTGTGCATTGTTTCCAGCCTTGATGTGGGGGAAGCAGAAGGCTTCCCTCTTCTAAGCCTTGGCAGGACATGCCTTTCAAAGCCGGACGTGCCTTTATTTGGAGTGAAAGTTCATCTCTTTTTGTTCTTTTCCAATATAAAAGAAATCAAGTGTTTTACTTGCTCTCTCTCTCTTTTTTAAAATGTCATCCTAGTTGAGCTGAAGTATTCAGTTTCACAAGTTTTTGTTTGCTTGATTTTGGGTTTTGAAGGTGGAGTAAAGGATTCTTTGCTTTATGTTTTCTTGATCACAACATCTATTGCTTCTATATTACTTTGAAAGTATTCTTAGTTCCAGTATTATCTGCAGGCTAGAATATAGCTGTTGATCAAACCCCTTGTTCAGGTGACTAATCTGAAATGAAGAAAGTAAATTGGTAATGTTGCCTCCTGTTTCGAAGAATTTTTCTAAACGGGTAAGTGAAGCTGATGGTGGGGGTGGGGGTATTGGACTGGAGGGTAGGAGGGTGAATGGGTGTGTGTGTGTGTGTGTGTGTGTAATTATAATGCCTCTCTCTTTAGTAAACACAAGTGTACGTATTGTATGCATTTTGGTTAATATACTGATTAACAATGTTCTCAGAGTGTAGAATGTGCCACCAAAACCTATATAATGCACTGAAATTTATTTTCATTTAAAATGAATTATGTCTTCTTATAGGGCTGGGTAAGGATGATCTCAAATTATCTTGGATCTGCTTTTCAGTATTGAAAATCCCTCACCTAATATAGTTAGAATACCTTAGTGTGGAAGGATACTTTGTTCAGTTAAAAAAAGCAAAAAAAAAAAAAAAAGCATGCCTTCAAATAGACAAATTAGAAAAGTTGTCCCTCCCTCTGGCTGATGGAGCCTAAAGTTAGGGTGCTTGGCTTGGCACACAGGGCCTGGGCAAGAGCTTAGCTTTTTCTTGTGCCCCCACGGTGGGTGGTGCAGCTGTATGTGGAGACCATGCAGCAAGGACATGATGTGTATCTCCAGGACCTCCCTTCATCTGTGGGCAGCGGGCAAGGATTAAAATACAGAGATTCATAAGACTCATGGGGGCAGAAGTCTTTACCAAATTGTGCAGGAAGAGGACCTACTCAGGATCTCCTGGATCTGTTCCCACTGCTCAAACTTGGACATGTTGGCCCTGAGAACTACAAAAACTCTGGGCAAGAATAATTCCATCCAACCCCCTCACGAAGAGACGGGGCCAAATTCTAGCATGGCTTCTAGCAGCCTAAGTCCTTGGGATGACCTAGCCCCTTAAGTTCCTGTCTGGAAAAGCTCAAGGCTGCCAGAATTGCCCATTGTTCCAGCCAACACCAGACTAAAGGCTCTTGACCTCCCTTTCTTAGAGTATTTATTAAAAAAACTTAGAATTGTAAATCCTTTCTCTGTCCTTTGAGACATGAATGTATCTTCTACAAACCCAGAAGTATCTTTCTCAAAGACCTGAAAGCAATTCCTTTGAAATGTAATCATCAGGAAGGACAGGGCCTCTGTCTTCCAGTCTCTGTGGGAAGGTAGAAACCTAACTCGGATAAATTTCAGTTAGCAGACACACTAACATTAACCAACCCTCTTACCTGCTCTTTGTAACTTTTCACTTTTGTAACTGCTTTAACTTCCTCCTCTTGTTCCCCCTCCTCACTCCCTCATCCTACTTTTTTTTTTTTTTGTCATTCTACTTTTAAAACACCTAGTCACCACTGTACAGTCAGCATTGAGCTCAGCACTTTCCTCTACTATGGTAGCTACTGAATATCTGTCTTTATCCCTTTTAACTAATATGTAGCTTTGTTTACCTTTGATAGTTCTTCCAGCAGTCCTTAACCCACTACTTTCCATAAAGTAATAAAACTTGCTGTACTTAATGTTCTAGCACACATATTTTTCCATGTTGCTACCTAGTTCCCATAAGTATAATATTTAATCACTGCATATTATGGGTTATATGCCATAGATTTGTTAACCAAAGACCCATTACATTTTTTTTTATAAAAGGACTCTATGCTCACCATTGAAAAATGAGAAAAATAGTATAAACAAAATACAAATTTACTATCCAGTAATCCTGCTACCCAGCCTTGCCTCTTTCTAATCCATTTCCCAACTTTTGGTGTTAACATTTTATTATATATCTTTATGGTCTATATAGCCTCTGAATATATTTGTATAATTAGCATAATTTTTAAAGCAAAAGTGGGATCATACTTTTTAAACAGATGCCTTTTCTACTTAATAGTTCCCCACATCAAATGTTGTTCAGAAATGCGATTTAAAGACTACACAACTTTCCATTTATGGATATACTGACATTTATTTACCTCTTTGGGCTTCTCCACCTTTTCCCCACCACCACTATTTTCCCATTACAAACAATACTGAAATAATCTTGTAGGCATGTCTTTGTGCTCACCCTTAATTCCTTTGGATAAATTCTGAAGGGAGCATTTAACTCAACTGATGACTCAACTCCCTCTTTCTCTTGTCTTCTGTGATTCCGTATTCCCCCTTGTCTCCCTGGCCATATCCCTGCTCCCCACCTGCCAGCCCCCAAGATCTTCTTACGGTCCCTGTTAGTTAACACCTTTGCCAGGCCTGAGCTTTTTCCTCTCATTCTCCCTAAGCAAGCTCACTCATTCCGTGACTTCAGTCACCATCTCTAATGACTTCATCTATATGCATCAGTCTCGATATTTCCCTTGAGCTCCCGTTTTTTAAAGATCTCGCTATTTCAGATGTTCCCACTTGGATGTCTCACAACACAGAAAGCTCAACATAGCCAAAATGGAATTCATGAATTTTACCTCCCAAATCCTCATTCTCTAGTGATTCCTATTTCACTAAACAGCACCACCGTCTACTACCATTGGTTCAAGCCAGGAACCTGGTGGACTCGCTTGTCTTTTCTATTATATTGCACATTTTGTCAACTCCTTTTGATTATTCTCACTTTTGAGCTTTAGAATTCATTTACTTTTTTTCATCCTCTAGGCCAGACTGTCAGCTCTCACCTAGATGACTTAGTGAATGCCATAACTGGCTCTCTGCCTTCCATCTTATTTTCTTCAATGCATTTTCCACATGGCAGCCTGAGAAAATTCGTTAACATGCAAATGCGGTCATGTCACTCGGAAACTTAACCTTCTTAAGTGGCTTTCCATCGCCTGTGGGATTGAGTCTATATTCCTTACCATGACTGACCAGTAGTTTTGCAAAGAATAAGTGATCCTGCCTGTTTCTCCAGCCTGATTTCCTGACACTCCACACTCTGCTAAAAAGCCCCAGCTGTCTTCTCAGTTTTGCCAGTAAGCCATTGTCCACATTTCTTGTTGGAGCTGCCTGTCCTATTCATCACGTTATCACATCACAGGGTCTATCTAGCACAGTGCCAAGTATACCAGACGTTCCAAAAGACATGTTGATTTAAATGGATAGATATTGGGTGAGAGGGTGTTAACATGTTTTCTAGATGCTGCATACATACTAATTGAGAAGCAGTAAAATTAGGTCTGTTGTCTAGTAGCTAAAGTCTATAGTAATTCAGAATAGTGGTCAAATTCTTGCTCTACAACCTTGTAACAATTTTTTTTTTTTTTTACCTCTCTAAACCTCAGTTTCCTCATCTTTGAAATGAGGATATGATATCACCTCAAGTAGACACTATGAGGATTAAACAAGGAAAGTTAAGTAAAATATTTCATACAATGTCTGGCATATAAGTGTTTCATGAATATAATCCAGCAACAATGAGAGCAGTGATCATGACACACTGCCTCCAGATGAGTGTCCCATTTTGTACACTCTATTATAAGTGTAGCTGTCTCAATAATCTTTGCCCGTAGCTATTAGCCATTAAAAATAATACCTCTCACTGCCTGCAATAAGATAGGGAAACATTTTGCACTTCTCTGATGAACAGCAATGTATCCGTTATTAGACATGCATGGAATTTATGGGTTGTGGCTTTCTTTTAAAAAATGCTTTAATGACATCTTCATGCACATGTTTTTCTTCTTCCTAAAAGTTTCCTTTAGAAAATTTCAGTAGTATTGTGGGTAACACATTCACATTTTTATCACTTTTGATATGTACTTACAGGTTGTTTTCTATAAAGTACAGACTAATTTTAGGATCCCTCTTTACATCCAGATTTTTCTATTTGTTTTTCATTAAAGATGAAAAATAATCATACTTTTCTATGTATTTTTATATATTTGGCATGGTGATGTTAACTTTGGCCAGTAACTTCTTTCTAGACTACTATAGCTACTGTCATCCTTTCTCACAGTAATATTAAAGACTTACTGAGATAATATGTGAAATGTGCAAAATCCAATGCACTATATGAATAAATATAAGATATTCTTTTCAGAGTTGGGAATTGATGTGTTTTCTTCACCAAATTCTACATGGTAAGTCATAGAGAGCAAGGTTTTCTGCTAAGTACAATAACTTAAGGCAGCAGCAAAATCAAAGAATAGGGTCTACATGGTATAGTAAATATGCTATAGTGTTGCTTGTTTTTAGCTATATCAAGGAGATAGTGTAACTTTGAATTTTAGTTAGGATTTCATCTGTTGGTAAGTAACAGAGAAGGCTGAAGGTAGGTAGTCTGGATTTGGTGTGGCAGCTACATAATGTCATTGTTGTTCCAGGTTCATAGCTCTTGACTCTGGTATACTTAATACATGGATCTCATTCTCATCATTAGCTTATGGTTATAAGAGGGCTGATCCCAAACTTAAGTTCTCCTTCCAGGCAGAAGGAAGAAAAAAGTACAACTGGCAAAAGGCAAAGAAATAGCTGAGTCTGTCTGTTTTTATCAGAAAAACCAAAGCTTTCTTGGAAGCCATACCAAATAATCTTCTGCTTACATCTCATTGGCCACAATGATCATATGACTTTCTCAGCTGCAAGAGAAGTCTAGGAGGGAATAAGCTTTAGTTGGGCACATTGCCACCCTGAACAAAATTGGGTCCATCAAAGAAAAGGGTAGAATGGATATTGACTAGACAACTTGCAGTATCTGCCATGGGTGCAAAGATGTATGTAATTTTTCATATATAAAAGATATCACATTATTTGTCTTAAACCCAAATTAAACTTATGAAATACAGTGTCTTTAAACTTCTACCTCCTATGAAACCAAACCAAACCAAACCAGAAGAAACAAATGTAACCCAACTTCTCAAACCTATTTTTTTCCTTTTGTTCTTCAGGTTTGTTTGTTTTTTTAGTGTGTTGTATCACTCAGAATTTAAATCTGCAAATAGCAATGTTTGACAAAGGAAACCCTGTCAATACTGTTTTTAATCCCCAAAGTATTCCTGTGACATATTCTATATACCAGAAGAAGATATAAACTGCTCTAGGATACAAAGTTCTTTTTCTTCATCTAGTGTGAGTAAAAAATATCGCCTTCATTATTAGGTAATTAATTAACTAATTGGCTAATATTTTAGATCTAGAAGTACCTAGGTTGCCTGCATTAAAAGCTTTTCACTGTAAGTTTTTGAATTTAAAACCTATACTGCATATATTGAATCCTAATTCTACCCATTTAAATCTAATGGAGGGTCAAAGATGGTGAGGAATCTCTTCTAAGGAAATGTGTTTCTTTCATTCAGTAAATATTCATAAAATTTATAAAGGTGCCAGAACCTGAAAAAAACTTGGGAGAGCAATTATTCTTAAAACATGAGAAAAGTTTGTTTTTTCTTTGCCTTTCAAAACCAGCAGACACATATTAAACACATACAATTTTGTTTAATATATATTGGAGGAAGTCTTGTACATTTTCTTTCTAACTAAGGGTTTAGTTTTCTATTCATGTCCAGGAAAATAATACTAGATATAATAAATCACTTAAACATGAAGGCATCAAGCATTTGGTATGTTTTAGAACTTCAAATCGAAATTCTATCATGGCACAGGATTTTGTGCCCATGAATGGCAGTATACAATGCTGGTTAAGAGAGCCAAACTACCAGAATTATTAGCTGTGTGACTATGCTCAAATTACTTAGCTTCTCTGTGTGCCTAACGCTCCCCTTAGGTAAACTGGGACTAATTTCATATGTACCTGGAAGGATGGTTATAAAGATTAAATGAGTTAATTTCCATAAAGAAGTTAGTAGAGTGCCTGGCAATTTGTTACCAGTAAAAAACGTTGGGGAAGCCAGGATGGCTCAGTGGGTTAGGCGCTCACTTTGCAGCCCTGGGGACCAGGGATCGAGTCCCAGCCCTGGCCCATGCAGACCATATGCTGAACTGGGGAGTGCCCCCAGTTCAGTTCTCACCAGGGCGAGACCCTGGCCCAGTTCCTGCCCTGTGCAGCCCCGCTCCCACCTGTGGAATGAAACTATGTGGATAAACCGATGATGTACAACTATGGAGACTGTTCTGGGCCCTCCCCCTTCTCTCTGTCTCTGTATCTCTCTCTGTCAAAAACAATAAAGAAATCTTTAAAAAAAAACAAAACCAAAAAAAACCAAAAAACGTTAACCATTATTTTAGCTTTTAGGAATTCCTCTTTTCTACTGTAATCTAAAGACTCTTTTCTGGGTCATTTGTACCAGTGACCTTCAACATTCAGGGTTATGGCAAGCTTCTCTTAAGATGGTCTCCCTCCTCTTTTAACATATACTAAACATGGAATGTTTCCTTCTGATTATATTCATAACTTAATAATTTAAGCAAGTATATGCAACAAAAAACAAAGCAATAATTCTTGACTTCGTGAAAAGTTGGTATAAGTAGAGCCATTTTTAATGGAATCAGGGCAGCCATTACAGAGGACCTGCATTGCACATCCACTCCTTGAACCTTTGTAATGCTTGAACTGGGCAAAATAACCTTTGGACTTGGCCTAAAGCAGTTTTGTACCCCAAACAACTGTTTGCAAAGATAACAAGAAAGCAGACTTCCTGACTATGAGGAGTGATAATTAAAGAAATTCTTTAGACTCAGTAAACAGACATGTATAGCTAAAGAATAACTCAGCTTACTAGCTCCAATAGAAATTCCTTATTTCTATTCATGTAAATGTTTCCCTTCCTTTTCTCATAAAACCCCTTTGCCATCACCCCATAATAGAGGCACTGTTTGGGTTTCTGCTTGAATCAGTGCTTCTGAAATAGCTATTTTTTGATCTCAAATAAAAGCTTGTTGCCCCTCACTTTGGCTTTTTATTTTTAAGGTTAACAACTCTCTAGAAAACATTTTAGACAAAAGGCTTTAAGTAGATTTAAAAATATTTTGGTAGCAATTTGCAGCATGTGTTAATCTGATTAAGACTCATTATGTAGTTATTTGCCTACTAAAGAGCTCATACGTCCTCAGAGCGTGGGTAAACACACAAGCAAGATTTACTGTATCTCAGTTAAAGAGGGAAATAAATGATTTTTTTTTTTTACTTATATATTTTTATTTGGAAATGTTTTTATCAGTACAGTGAACCTAGATTTTAAGAGATACTGGATGTCATCACTTTGGATATCATTAGTTTATTACAAAAGAGATATATGTAAATTATTTACATGATGAGATTTCACAACTTCAGTGGAATGGGGCAGCTTCATGTGATGCCATTTCAACAGTGATTTATTTCAGTCTACATACTTTCCAAGAATGTCTCCATCTCTAAATAAGAAATAATCCTTTTCATCTAGAACTACTTTGGTGCCTCCATATTCTGGAAGAAGAACTTTATCTCCAACTTTCACACTAACTGGTTGAATCTCTCCAC
>PVKE010022746.1:0-25302 GCA_004027555.1 Craseonycteris thonglongyai
CCCAAACTGCTCCTTCTCCCTCCCTCTCCCGCTCTCCCCTTTTTCCTCTAACCTTTGTGTGTTGTTCTGCGTTGTGTGGTTCTCTCAGTTGAGGGTGCTTCTCAGGGTTGCCCCTGTGGGTTCCTTTTTGTTCGTAAGTCCCTTCCCAGGTAGATGTCTGGGTTCTCCTCTCATGCCGCCATCTTGCTCTCCTCTCCATGGTCGTTTTTAACCTTCCTTTGAACATCGCTTATTTGACCAACATCATTTACTATCTCTGGGTATAAAAGTAGTATTCTGTGGACCTGGGTGTAGGTTTGCAAATGGATAAATATCTTTAGCTCTGTTTGTTCATTGTAAATGATTCAAACACTACAGAAATGGAGATAGTGGAAGTGGGCCTGTGATACCATTCCCCCAGCAATTGCCACTGTTAGCTGTAAATTTGTTTTTAACTTGCAGAAGTTTAAGGACAGTTTTAAGTGAGCTTGTGATCTCATATTGGGTTACATTTGTTCTCTCTGCAAAAGCACACAGCATAAACAGCAGCCAACCCATTATAATAAAAACCAGAAATCTAAAAAATGAAAATTCATGTAAACCTGCAGTAGATACCAGTGCCACCCTAAACATTTAAAATCCTAAATCTGTTCATTATGTTTTCTTTCTGGCATTTTATGGTCATTAGAGGTAAAAGGTAAGAAGCTTTGGTGAATCTGCCAACTTACAGATCTGTTGTTATTGCTGTACAGGGGTTTGTGAGATCAACATAACGTTCTGGGTTTCTATCTTATGTGAAGAATATATATTTGGCAACTTACAGGGTCTTTATTTAGCTCATCTGTGGATGCCTACCTGAAAGTGATTATATAGTTATGAAATTGACCATCATGTGTGGCTGCTCAAAGCAAATTTATTAGGTTAAATACAACTCATGCTTCTCTGCTGGTGACCATTTATTCACCAAACATTATTGATGGCTTCATTGTATATCTGGCACAGTGTTAGGATCAACTGTATCAAAGGATAAGGCTGGCAGGGAGGAGAGACACATCCATGAACAACTCAAAGGTGATGTGAGAAGAGTATGCATGGGATTGCTGAAACCCAGAGGAGAGAGCGACTCCTTTTTGCCAGAAGGTGCCAGGGAAGGATATTCTTAAAGGAACTGACATTTCAGTGACATGTCATGAAAGTTCAGTAGGAACTTGTAGGTGGAGAAGGGACTGGGGAATGATGGAAGAATGTCAAGACGAAGAGATACACTGAGAGAGAATGGAATTAACTTTTGTCAAGTGCTACTGGGTGCCAGGCACTGCACCCCAGCTGATTTAATCCTGTAAGGTTTATATCCTTGGCTTCAGTTTGTCCACAAGGAAACTCAGTCTCACAAAGGTTATGTGACTTGCTCGAGGTTTGGTAACGTGACTTACCACTTGGAGGAGCCAGGACTCACATCCAGGTCTGATGACTCGATACACGGGAGTGTCAGTAGCATGAGGGTAAGGAAAGAGCTTTCTTCTTTGGAGGAGTGATAGCTCGATGTGCCTGGAAGACACAGGCAGAAACAAGAATAAAAATAGAAAATGGGCCCGTTCATGAACTGCCTAAGCGTTTCTCTGAGAGTTCGAAAATGCCAGTGAGGGTCTGTAAGTAGACATAAAAGGTCAGGTTTCTCATTTAGAAAGAGAACTCTGGCCACCTAGTTTGGGTTGGAGTGAGTTGGGCAAGACTACAGGTAGGATCACAGATTTATCCTCACTACACTTAGATGTGCAAAGAAAATATTTTTCTAAATTTCACTTGACTTTTTCCTTAAGATCCCTCCCCCCACTTAATAAGTGGATAGAAAAAACCCTGCATTTAGCTAAGAGTAGTGAACTCATTCTATTTCAATAATGTAAAAGGTCTCTTTTGGTAATTCATTTTCCCCTCTGTACCTCACTAAAAGGATCCTCAGTATGCAGGGCTCATGTGTCTTTGAGACGTGTGTGTGTGTGTGTCCTTGCTGGTGCCTACTGTGGTCTGGCATTGTTCTGTCTCTGCCTCAGGTATCTGTTGGCATCTGTTGCTGAAGTGTGAGGTTGCTTAACTTGTAGTCCATTCTCTTTCAGGTCGGGACCTGGCCATCCATTTCGCTTACGTGGTCCCATCTGGGCTCTTGCTGGGCTGCATAGCTCCCCACCCCATGAGGTCTGATAGTGCCCTTCCCCCACAGTCCTGCACAGTACACTTGGGAATGTCCACGCTGCTGAGAAGCTAGGGAGGCTCTGGATAGCTAAACTCAAAACCTAGGCATTTTATTTCCTTAACTGCTCTGACACCAGTTTTACTGATTTACGTGAAATGGTTACCACCCATGGGATCACCACCCATATTGTCATTAGGGTGGGGGTGGGGCAAGAGGACATTCTGTGAGATGACACCCTTTAGATCCCCGAAGGAAATGTGTTACTGAAAATCCTTGGCTTTTGGCTTTGTCATCAACCTTTTAACTCTTCACTCTTTACCCTGAGTAGAGAGAAGCAGTACTATCTGGGCTCTACCTTTTTCTGTTTTCCCTGTCGACCTTGGCCGTTTTTCTCTGTGTAGTCCTTGTGTTTCCAACTCACTGGCACTTCTCTAGGTCATCATGTGTCCTTCAGGAGGGACCATTCATCTTCCACTGTGGGCTGCAGTAGCAGCAAGGATACAAGGAGGGAGAAAGACCAGCTATAGGATATAGGAACTTCAACTGGACAGTATGTGAGAGCTGTCACATCTGTCATCCTGTGACAAAGCTGTTACAGGAGTCTAGGTGAGAGATCTAAAAGCCAGAAGAGAGTCCTAGGAGGGAGCCTTGGTGAAACCAAATTTAGGGTTGATGAGAGGGAGACGTTGAGGGTGACTGTGGGGTTCTTAGTTGGGGGCAGTTATTGGATAAAGATGGCAGAGAAGAGATGGGAGGAGAAGGATTAGTTGTGAGGGCAGGAGGTAGGAGGAGGCACATTAGGGGGTAAGACAGAGGGAAGGAAGGTAACGTGAGTTCAGTTTTGGACGTGATTGAAGTGCTGTCTAATGGCAGAAATGTGGGGCTGGTGCCTGGAAGTGAATCTGCTTGGAGAAGATTTGGGAAAGGGTAAGAATATCTAGGGAGAAAAAGGAAGACAAAGCATCGTCATTTTAGGTGTTGACTTTAAAGAACTAGACAAGGTCAGCATTCTCTCTTGATTCTTCTTGCACTTCGTGATGACACAGTACTTTGGAATTTCTTATTCCTGCAGTGGGGCAGGTTAGAGAACACAGAGTACCTACCACTAGGGATGTCTGGGGCAACTTTAGATCCCCAAGGGGACCTGTAAAGCCCCAGGTCTGACCCCAAGATCCATGGTGTACAGAGTCCACCTTAGAATGAGGCCAGAAGATACAAAGAAAACTTTGATGAATGGCTAAAAAGAAATAATTTTCAGGTACGTGCAGAGGCAGTGTTTAATTTTTTTGTGATTGAGCTGAATTTGTTAGTTGAAATGCTGGAAACGTAACATGTACTTCTCAAAATTCTCTCCATCATTATTATGCCTGAGACATGGTTTAACCTTTGGATGTACTCTGCTAACATAATTGCCTTGCTGTCTTTTAAAGGTGGCTTTTAATTGGGTTTCTGATCAGCAGCTGCTGTTGAGGTGCCGGTTGCAGTCTTTCAGTAGATTGGCCGGTCAAGTGTTTCCTCCCCCTGGGCTTGTGCCTGGGCTTGCAGAATAGCCAGCAGCTACTGAAATGCCATCACTTATAAGATTACCCTGATTTGTTATTTTACTGAGTTTTGACTCTTTTCCTCTCAAATTTATTGAACCCAGTGCTAAACTCAATTCTTCCCCTTCTCAGCAGCCTTTTCATCAGGTTATTTTTCCTGAGTTCGTAGCGTTTAGTTCTCTGGCTGGACAAGAGTCTTAAGAACCAAAGACAGCTTGTCATTTATGGGGCCCACGACTGCCCGTGGGGACGTGTAGTGGATTATCACAGGCATGACCCACGGTCCTCCATTGGCTGATGACTTAAGTCTCTTAACCCATGCTAAAAATTCTTATCTCCAGGATTATTGTCATGAAGGTTTTGAATTCATTTGAGTATGCAAATGTCACATTGAATACACAGAAGTTTGGGGGTGGGTTGGGGAAGGGACAGTAGAAAGAACTCAGTGTTCTCGTCTTTGGTTCACCCTCTCAGGGCAGCTCTGTGGGGCTGGTTGTTTTTGTTCCCCAGGATGAAGTCTTGTGTAGGCCCAGTGAATTTTTCTGATCATTTTCATAATATAATAAAAATTCTCCAGTCACATTATCGTCCCAGGTAGTCTCAATTTGGTAATGAGTATGTCCAGCCTTGAGTAGACTGGTTTAAGGTGAAAGCTTCTCCTGCCCCTGATTCAGGTTTTAGGTTTTGCTTGTCAAATTCCACACACACACACATACATGCACATGGACACACACATTTGTGCAAACACATGCATGTGCACACACATGTACATACAGGCACGCACACACACACAACCTATTCCACAAAACAACAATAACAACAACTCACCCATTTATTGAAATACATAGAAATTATAGATTTTCTTTTTAGAAGTGATAAACATTTGCTTAGAATTAATAAGATCTTTATATATTTTTATAATTGCAAAATGCTGTTTTCAAGATTATGTTTCCTTTGTTGATAATGTACCAAAGCACAATAATTTTTTTTATATTGAGTTTATAACCAACCATTTTGTTTGATGTTCTTATTCTAATAATTTTTCAATGAACTTACATGCAGACGATTATATCTGTGTAAAATGAGTTTCTTTTCTTGCTCTTCATTTCATGTGCCTTTTCCCCTTTATTTTTCAATGTTGCTTTCCAGGCAGAATTGGTAAATAAAAGTGGTGATAATTGCTATCCTTTTCTTTTGATTTTAGAGAGGTGGCTTATAATAGTTCACTGTTAGGTAAAATGTTTGTAGTAAATTTTTGGCAAATAAGTTTTATCAGGTTCAGAAATTTCACTTTCTAGCTTGCCAGGAATTTGAATCATGTGTTTGTATAGAATTTTATCGAATACCTTTCCTGCATCCAATGATGCAGAAAACACTGAAAAGTGTTAAAATGTAACCTATGGTATCTTTCAGGTGCAAACTCATTACCAACTAGACTGGAAGTGATAGTACATTTTGAAATATGATTTACATAATGATAATGCACTTTGTAAACATATACCCTTTGTAGGGAAATACCATGTTGTTAGGCTGTCATGCTTGAAAATGAAACTAAATGTTTTTTGTTTGTTTTTCTCTCTAGTATTACTTTACCGTTCTTTTTGGCCACGAAGGTCAGAAACCACTAGAGCTGCGCTGTGAGGAGGAGCAGGACGGTAAAGAGTGGATGGAGGCCATTCACCAAGCCAGGTATGGGCTCCCATCCTCTGTGTGATACTGGAATGTCTGGGTCTTGCATTGAGGGTGTCAGTGTTGGTGATAGTTTTGGAAGAATTTGTGATCCCAAGATGGGTTTCCCCTTGATACCTCCTCCTTAGTCATGTGTGAGATGATTCTTTGAACTGTCTATGCCTATTTTCCAGCTAAACATGAAAGGTAATAGATACCATAATAACAATGACAATGATAGTAAGTCACTTTTGTGGCTTGTTCCTATGTGCCAGGCACTGTTCAATGTGCTCCTCAATTAAGGACTTGATTAAATATATTGGTTCACTTATCCTTTCAGCAATCTCTGAGAGGGCTATCATAATGACCTCTTCTTTTGCAGATGAGGAGACTGAGGCCTGGAAGGGTAGTTGCTTTGTCTGAGGTCACACAGCTAGAAAGTTGGAGAGCTGGGATGTGGACTCAGCTGAGCCCACATCTGTATACCCTCCCCTGTGTGGCCTGGGTATCAAGAAAGGCAACGTCAGCCTCTATCTAGGGAGATGGAAGAGTGTGGTCTTGCTTATTCCTCAGAAATACCAGGAAGGTAGAAAGGAACACACTCGGCCTCTCAAGGAAACGAAAAATCCAAAAGATGCAGGCACACCTCTCTCTCTTTTACTTTTCATATTCAGTTCCAAAGTCCTGTCCATTTTTGCTTCACATGGCTTCTCCACTCACTGCTCTTGGCCTGTCCTCTCCCTAATCTAGGCTCTTGGTCCATTGAGCCTCCCTGCTCGTATTCCCCGTGTTGCAGTGGCAAAAGTTGACCTGGGGCACATTTTCCGTATTTTCACCTGACGTGCTCTCCCTTCTAAATGTCTGTTTCTGTTTCTACCACCCCCTCCTGGAGCTTTGCCCCGTAAGTCAGTGGCCCTCACTGACCCTCTTCTCCAAATCGCTATAGCACATGCATTACTCCATGTGGAATATTTAACAGCTGAGCACAACTTAGGTTATTTTTTACATATTCTATGTGTGTGATTTCTGTTTCCTGAGCTGCACCTTGAGAGTGAGGAGGAAGATGAGGGCACATTCGTTTCTGAATGAAGCACAGCCTAATGACACAATAGGTGATCAGGAAATATTTTCAGATGGATTATAAAGAGAAAGAGAATGTTCTGAGCGAGTGTAGACTGTTCTTCGAACCCTTGAGACTTTTTCTCTGAAGATCTCCTCTCATCCCCTCCTCAGCCCTCATCTTTTTGTTTTTCAGCTGCTTTTTATTGAACATCTCCTCTGTAGAAGATAGCACACTAGATGCTTCACGTACTTGTTTTTTTTTTAATCCTCTCTACTACCCAGGAGGGTATTGTTCACCCCATTTTACAGATGAGAAAACACAGGTTTATGATTATGAAGTAGGCTGGCCAAAATCTAACACAAATTAACAGCAGAGCTAAGATTCAAACCCAAGTCACTCTGACTCCAGAGCCTTTAATCGGTGTTATGGATTACACCCATCTTTGCTGGTGTCTTTTTTCCTTCAGTTCATCCTCTTCTATTTCTTTTTCTCTTCCTCCATTCCAAGACGAAAATGGATTGATGTGAGGTCAGGGTTCAGAGTAGATGTTATTTTCCAACTATTTCAGTTCCTTTTAAAATATTTCTCAGCTATGTTCAGCGTTGGCGACCAAATGCTGTTCTTTAGGTGGGCCCTGAGGGCAGCTTGTGACATCATGATCCAGACACACTGTTCAGCCGCCTTTGCTCTCAGTGCCTCTGTTCAAGGGTCTTGCTTCAGACTTAGGACTAATGTGAAATGATTTGCTGTACAAAGAAGGGCATGTCTTCAAAGGTGAATGAAGAATCATGTTAGAGAGCCCTTGGGCCATCTCCAGACATGATCTTTGTCACTACTTCTATTCCTTTCTACCTGGAAGTTGAAGTAAATAATTTATAATGTGTATTTTTCCATATTTTTTATCCCAGAAAAGTCAGGTACCATTAGTAACCTAAATGCCTTTGTAGTAGCCAAGCAAATATCATGGTGAACAAATACAGAGTATGAATTACTTTTTAAATGGTGAGGTTTCAAATAACACATGTTTTCTGTATCTTGAAAACTCTGTCATATATGTAGAAATGAACCAGTAACTATGTGGTATTGATTGACATATGATAAAAAACCAGGGCAAGTGTATGATCTTGTCAAGAAACATAGACTTTACAAACGACTTTAGTGATAAAGAATTCTCTTTTGGACTTGAAGATTTGGTTAGTAATTGATCTTTTTTCCTGATGCCCCTGACATTTTGGTCTATTAGATTTGTTTTTCCTTTGACATGAGGCCCAGGACTGGTTTCTTTGATGACTTTCTTTTAATTTGACTGCTTGATCTTTGAGTTCTTCTATATGACTTATTCTTTTTCATTGAGATGCCTCTTCAATTTTTGTTGTTTTTTTTTAAATCAGGGAAGATAATCACTTTTTCACTTAAGTTTCATTATGTTGAGTTTTGGTGTAAATGTGGATCTGTGAAATTCATCTCGACTTTGTTCAGACATGAGTAGAGCCAGAAAGTTAATGAAGCTGATTCAGAGAAAGAATTTGCCAGGCATTTTTGCTTGGCATTGTGCTAATTAAAACAACGGGTTGGTTGACTAAACATTTCACCTTTAGAGGACAGTCTGATAGCATTAATTTGGTACAGCTGCCTTTTTAATAAAACATCTTCAATAATTATGGTTGTATTGATCCCTCTTTTTAAAACTCTGAGCTTTCGATTAACTAATGACAATTTTAGCCTGAAATGAGTTTTCTCTGAGCTACAAACCTCCTGCAGATACTACATAGAAACAGAGATTGCTCAAAATCTCTCTCTCAGTCCCTGCTCTTTTCCTGGGAATCTTTGTAGCAGGCTCAATGTGCTGTTTTCTGTGCCATGCAAATCACATTCTTGATGCTGGCTTTTGTACCTCACAGACGAATCTGCTTGCCCCCATTTGCTTTTAGAGGCTCTTTGGGTGATTTTCTGAGATGTAGAGCTGTATTCTCCTTTAGTGCTGGCCCAGGGAAAAATCTTTTTGGAAATTAAATTCTCATTTGAAGCTTTGTCCTGGTCCAGGAAGCTTGTCTTAAGGTTTTGCTTGAAGTTGTCTGATATTGCATTTTGAGAACACTGACCCATTTAGAGATCATTTCATTACATATTACTGGCACTAGTTCATGGGAAGCTGCTGGTGAGACTCAGTCTTGTTTTGTCTGAATAAGGTGAAGCCAGAGCATTTTAATAGCAATGAAATCTATGCTTATTCCACAAATGGCCTGCTGGTTGAGTCTGGAACTTTGGACAGACCCAGTGACCTGGTATTTCTTCTTTGTTCTCTTGGCTGTATCTGTCTACCGTGTTTGATTTAGTTGTAGATGTTAAGGTAATCAAAAACACCAGCCCAGTTGATTGTGGGTACTACGGGCTAATTGGCTGAAAAGACAATATCCACAGTGCTTCGTCTCCACGTTTCATTTACTAGAACACTGACCAGGCAAAGTCTTGGCAGTTAGAAGGTAGTCGTGGCCTGCAACGGGGCCCAGGTGTACCACTTCCGAGGCTCTTCCCATTCCGGCCTAAGCATGAGACCTGAAGGACCTGATCTGTGGCAATTGGGAAGAGAGTTGGGAGTATTTCAGAGATGTAGAGGGTAGACTTTAAAGGACTTGGTGATTACCTGTGTTTTTGCAATATTCGGCCAGGGTAGCATCGAACACACCTCTCAGGCCCCTAGCTTGACTGTTACCTCTCCCTGGGAGGAGAGGAGGAGAAGTGGTGAGTGAGAGCAGGTTTGGGGGGCTAAGATGATGAGCTGTCCAGGAAGGGCTTCTGCAGGGAATCAGAGGGGGTGAGTGTTTGGGAGGGGCAGTGGGAGCCCAGTGAAACTGATGGGCCTCCCTGTCCCTTGATATGTAAGAGATGAGAGAATGAGTATTGGGGGCTCTTAGAGAAATAAGGTGTGTCCTGAGGGGAGAGCTGCTTTGGGTTTCTACCAAGGTTGAGGCCCGGGGAGGGCTTGTGAAAAGTTGGAAACGTGGAGTATACTGTGCCTGGTACAGCATACCATGGAAAGGTGCATAACTGTTTCCCCTGCAAAAATATGGGTTTTGTTTTCAATATTTAAGATGGACCCACTATCTTTTTCCTGCTTTCCCATTCCTTCAGCTGACACTGTGCTCAACCCTCCACGGTGGTTCTCTTTCTGCCCCTCAGTGTGTGCCTGTGGCAGGTGGACCCTAGCCTTGCCTCTAAGGGAGGGCATTTGCACAGGAAAAAGGAATTGGGCCTATACTTTCATTCCATAATGCTCATGTCATGTTTAGTTTGGCAAGAGCTTGACGTAGCCCTTTTCTTCACCCTGTCAGTCAAGAACTTGATGAGCCGGGAGACTTAATCCTCCATTTAAGCCTTTCAACTAAGCCTTGTCCTCTTGTACACTAAAGAAAGCTCTAATCAGCCTTTTGGATTTGTTTTCTCTATAGTCCTTTTGATTACATGTATCAGAGGCAGCCTGTTGTTCATTTCTCTCACTCTTTCTCTCTCTTTCTATCTCTTCCTTCCTCCCCAACACACACACACACACACACACACACACACACACTCCATCATGGTAATTATACTAAATATCTAATGCTTGTAATTTAATTTCTTTTATTTGGATAGAGGCTTAATTTAGAGCAAAGTGTCTAGTATCAAACCTGTCCAACACTGAAGGCTGCTGTGTGTGTCATATTGTGCCAATAAAATCAGCATTTTATGGAATGTGCGTGGAGAAATCCCTCACAAATCAGAAGACTGATTACACAGAAAAGCTGAAAATGCTTCATACATCACAGCAAAACCACAGGACTAGAAAATCAGAAACAGGCAGTGATATAGCCTAAAGCGATCCTGAAGCTATGTTTTGTATTCTTCTTGTAACAGCAAAACTATTCCTACTATAATGCTGAAAGTGTGGATTTTGTTGAGATACTATTTTACTATTATAAGAACTTCTGCCAGGCCTTGGCCTGCATCACCACAGTGAAAGAGAATTCCACATTTCCTTGCCTTAGAACCTACATGTGCAACATGAAAGAAAGGGAGAACTATGTTGGTGAACTCTGAAAGATTTCACTGGATTGGATGGTAGAACTTCTTACAGGGAAACACTCAGCTTGAATGTTCTTATTTCCAGCTCTTTGTTAATACTGCCACCTGTTAGTTATCGTCCCTAGCTTAGTCCTTAGTGTTTCTACTTGACATGCTCCTCTCCCTCCGGAAGCATCCTGCTGACACTGCAGTACTACCTTGTATCTATTAAGATATCCACAGAGCAGGTGCTCTGTCCTCACCTGCACACCAGCTCACCTGCACAGGGGGAGGGCACCCTCACAGACGCTGCCACCCCCAGGAGAACCATCCCTTTTACCAAGGCAAATCTCTACACTGAGTCTCTTCCCACCGATTCTCTTGCTCCTTTAGTTGTTCCCTTTCTCTCTCATAGTTCCTGTCTGCTTACCCTCCACCCCAAACCATGGCTTTTTCCCTATACTCTTTCATTCTTCTTAAATCTCTCCCACCTTAACCCTCCCCCCCAAATAAAAATAAACATAAAAAATAAACACCCTCCTTTGGCCCTGGAAGCTTCTTTAGCTGCTCTTCTCTCTTAGAGAAATGATTTGGTGGTTCTCCTGGTCACAGCCCCTGCTGTCTTTTCAGTCCTTTGTGAGATTTCTGTTCCTACGCCACTAACTGCTGTCGCCTGGGTCAATTAGAACTTCCATAGCTTTTCTTTCTTTATATAACTTCAACTCTTCATTTATATTTAATACTTATGTATGTTGAATTACACACGTAATACACAAACACAAGCTCTCTACAAATGAAAGCTCAAACAATACTTTATAGAGTGAAAAGTTATGGTCTCCATTCATATCTGCCTCTCCTTCTCACCATTCCCCAAGCCCTCTTTTTTCCTGAAAGGGGTTTATACGTAACAATCTGGCATTTAGTTTTTCTATACATTTGAATATGGATAGATAGATAATGCAATTGCATACGCTTTTTATTTTCCACTTATTATTCACGTTATTCTCAACTTCCTTTTTACATTAATTTGAAAGTGGTTTTTTAAAAAAATATCAGCAGATAGATACTTAAATCTTCTCTTGAAATTCTCTTTCCTTTTGCTTCTGTGACATCACTGACTCTGATTCTCCTACTACTTTGAGAATTTCTTCTCATCCTCTTTCACGGTCCTTCGTGTTCTGTCCCTTTCTTTACTGTCGCTGCTCTGCAGGTCTCCTCCCTAGTGCCTCCACTTTCCTCACTTGGCACCCACTCCTAAGGCATCCACCACACAGATAGTCACCCTCTGTCCACACTTTTGCTGTGCTCGGTACTGAACTGCATGCACCATGTACTCTTTTCGTGTAATAGTCACAGCAGCTCATGAGGAGGTGGCACTATCCCTGTTGAGTCTGAGGTCTTAGGTAAACTAAACCCCTGAAGGCCATCAATCTAGTAAGTGGCAGAGCTGGAATTCAAATCCAGGTCAGGTCTGTGCACTTAACCACCAAGATATTAACGTATTGCCTCTAGTGTGGGAAGAAGCTAAAAAATATGCAGATAGGTGTTTTTCTATATTGAACTGTCCACTTTTTATGTCCTCCTGGGTGCTCAGAGTTGCTTGATACTACAAAAGTCTAAAACCAAACTCATGTTTTTCTCTAAGTGGCTTCTTGTCCCATTCTTCCTATTTAGGGAATGGCTTCCTATACTCTTAGTCACTCAAGCTAGCCGATGTCATCTTGTACCGTCTGTCCTCATGGCTCACATTCAGTCAGCCAGTACTTGTGGATTCAACTCCTTCACTGTGTAGTCTTCACTCCTCTCCACATTGCAGGTGGTTGCCTGGGCTACTGCTCAGCCGCCTCTCTCTTCTCCGTTTCCTCTCTGTTACCTGTCTCTTTTCCACGTTTGCCTCCTAAACCCTTCCTCAGATGCAGTGTTTAGATCAGGGAGGTATAATCTTTGCATCTTATTCCTCTTTTTAATCTCTCCTAGCAGAGATGCTTAGGTTTCCTTTCATTGTAAAGGGAACAGGAGAACCTGGCTGTGAGAGAGAAGAGATTAGTGGGGGTGATAAAAGTGGTAGAACTCATGTGAGTGTGATACCTAAAAAACATTGATCATCTTCATAGCCCTGATATGAGAAATGCTGATTCATAAGAGTTTTCTCAATAAAATTGAGCCTAATCCTGGAGCTAGTAGCAGTTTTTCTTCAGTTACCTGTGATATGACTTTTCAGTTTAGGTTATTCTGTAGTTCTTAGGTATGTATATATATCTCATTGGTCTGTCTGTCTGTCTGTCTCTCTCTCTCTCTCTCTCTATCCATTCATCCATCCATCCATCCATCCTTAGTAAGTATATCTTCAATCAAAGTAACTAGGATAAAATTCTGGCCCATGTAATAATTCTTTGCTCAGCTAATGTAATTTTTACCTTTCTTTAAAAATAATTAAGGTCTATGATTTTATACTATCCCTTTTCTTTGGACTCGTCAGGATTTTATTAGAATGTTTTCATTTCTCCTGTATGGAATAGTGGTGGTTTGGACATATGTATATATGTGAATAAATATACCTCAACAGATGAGTTGGTTTTCATTATGATGATTTACATAGCTTAATTTTATTATTTGCCTTGGCAATAATAAAACAGTCCTTCCACCCCCACCCCAGTGGACATTAAACTAAAAAACGAACAGAACAGAGATAATGAATAGATTATGCAAAAAATGTTAAACAAGTATTATCTAGCAACTGGAAAATTTAACCAGGTAAAACTGATAATGGAAATATAGTAGAGTAGTAATACCAATGCTCTGAAAATTGTTACAATGAAGGAAAGCCATGCATGTTCTGTTGATTTGGCACAGTCATGGAGTAAATGAATATTTACTAGTGAGATCCATGAAGAAAGCTTTGTGATATAAAGTTGATAGTCTATCCCAGTAAGAGTAGTGTATAAGGAGACCCAAGGAAATAAATTGAATAACTTTAGAATTATAAGAAATGAAAATTATTATGTGAAGAAAAATAAACCATGCAAAATAAATCACATTAGATGACTTATTTATTTATTTATTTTTTCCATTTAACAATGACTTTTCATTTTAATGACTGGTTTTGTGCTGGGCCTCATGTCAGGTGCTGGACCAAAACATTTTTGCCTATATTATTATGTTGCCTCCAGTGGTTGCCCTCACTCCAAATTCCATTTTTATTTTTTCTCATCACAGAAGCCAGTGTGACCCTCTTAGGAAGTCAGATCTTGCCAGCCTCTGATCAAAGCTCAAATCTTATGCAGGATGAAAACCTGAGACTTTATGTGGGTCTACAGAGCACTTCATGTTTTATAATCCTGTTCCCCCTTCTATTATTATTTATTCTGTATTCATAAACTTCTGAACATTTACCTTCTGTGCTCTAAATTTAATTAAGCCTCTGTGTTCATATGCAGTTGAATATTTGCTCCTTCAAGAGGAACCTTGCATGTGTTAACTTCTAATTTCTTTTAGCTTCCTTGATTTCATCTGGCTTGTATTCTTGCATTCATGTTTTGTTTGGTTGGAAAACCTCCTCATAATTTTTCTCCAGTAGTGTGTGCAGAGGTTAGTAAACTATTTTTGCTTGGAACTGACACTTGGTCAGTTGATTGATTGCCTGGGGTGCAAATTTAAGTTTAAAATATTTTTCCTTCAATTCTCTATTGTAATCTAGCACCTCAGGTTACTGATTGAGAAGTATGTCAGCTTGCTTCTCATTTTCTTTAGGTAACATCTGGTTTTCCTTTGGAAGCTTTTATAATTTTTCACTCTACTTAGAGCTCTAATATTTTACCAGGATCTGCCAGGGTACAAAATATTTTCATTTATCCTGTCTGGTATGTGGATTATCTTTTCTGTTTGAACTGTGTTATAATTAGTTCAGGAAAGATTTCTTTCATTTCTTGATTATTTCTTCCTCATCACAGCCTCCCTCCCACCCCCCACCCCTTTCTGAAATTCCCAGAAGATAGATGTTAGTTAGATCTCTTGGATGAATATTCCACATTGCTCAATTTCTCTTTTATATTTTCAATCTTTCTGGATTTTTATTTAATGTTATTTATCTCTCAAATCACCCTGCTTAGTTTTTTAGTCATGTCTGGTTTATTGGTTAGCATATTCATTTACTTGTACAATTTTAATAAATTTTTTGTTTGCCAAAAACTCTTCTTGTTATCTGGCTACTGCTTTTCCATGGAAGTTCTTTTTTGCCTTACAGCTCTGATATTCTTCCATATCTCTCTGAAGATAATAAATCTCTGCTTCCTGAATTAGGCTTGTGTCCCCTAGTGTTTATACATTTGGGGTTGTATGTATTGTATATTGCTGCTTAACAATGGAATCCACAGTGCTTAAAACAATACACAATTTATTATTTTTCACAGTTTCTGTGAATCAGGAACCTAGGGACAATGAAGCTGGCTACCTCTGCCTGAAGATCTCTCACAAAGCAACAATCCAAGTGTCAGCAAGGTCTGCTATCTTATCTGAAGGCTTAACTGGGGAAGGATTCACTTCCAGGTTCACTTATGTGCTTGCTGGCTAGATTCACTTCCTTGCTAGTTGTTGAATTGAGGCTTCAGTTACTCATCAGTTGTTGGCCAGGGGCCTCGGTCAGTTTCTGACCATGGGAACCTCTTCACAAAGCAGCTTATGACATAGCATTGGCTTCTCTCAGAGCAAACCATCAAGACAGGAGCAAGGGAAGGCAAGCAAGATGGAAGCAAGAGTCTCCTCATGAACTAATCTTGGAAGTGCCATCCCATCATCTTTGCCATAACTTTTGTCATATTCTATTCTTTAGGAGTGAGTCACTTAGGTCCAGCCCACACTGAAGAGGAAGGGATGACATAAGGATATGGCTCCTAACAGGAGGAAGGGATCACTGAGGGCTGTCTCAGATGCTGTTTGCTGAAGAGGGTTTCCATTTTGGGAGTTGGTTATCTCAAGTGTCTAATGATCCTTGTTCTCAGTGAAGGACATTGTGAGCTATTACAGGTAGCTGGCCTGGGTTTAGTCTGCGTCCATGAATGTAGGATCTGTGTCACATATGTAGGCTTCCTTTTCAGGTACATGGGCAGACAGCAGGAAGGCGGGTGGGGACACCCTGTTGTCTAATTCCATATCCTGTAGTATGCAGGGATGGAGCTTGTGACTTACCAGCCGCTAGTACATGGCAAATGTGCTGGGATAATCTCTCCCTTGATTTAGTTACATTATATGACAACAGAAAAGAGATTTTACAGATGTAATTACTGATGCTAAACCAGTTGATTTTGAGTTAATTAAAAAGAAGATTTTTCTGGATGGGTCTGACTTAATCAAACAAAAGCCCTCTAAGAAGGACTAGGGCCTTCCCTGAAGAAGCAGCAAACCACGTGAGGTCTATAGTTGCAAGAAAATGATTTTTTTTTTCTAGCAACTTGAATGAACTTGGAAGTGAGTTCTTCTCCATTCAAACCTCCAAATGAGAATGTGTCTTGGCTGACACGTTGACTGCAGCCCTGTGAGACCCTGAACTGGGGCTCCAGCTAAACTGAGCCTGGACTCCTGACTCATGGAAACTATAAGATAATACATGTACGTTTTAAGCCACTAAGTTTGTGGTAATATTTAATCATTCTCAGTACCTTTCCTTTTGTGGTTCTGCCTTGTGTCTACAGTGGATATCTGGAGTAAATCCAAGCTCTGTTCTCTCTGAATTCAGCTTCCTCGTTAGGAGCTCTCTTTAGGAAGGAGGTCCCTTTCTATGGAGACCAGAGCTTGGGCTGTGACTTGAGGGCATACATGGCTGCCAGTTGTGCCTTTTATTTCTTTATTTTGAATGTTGGGAAGAGGAGGAGCCTAGCTTACAGATGTTCTGAAAGCACTTTAATGAAATGCCCTAACCATCATTCCCTTGCCTACTCTTGTTCTTTTTATGTGTACAACCTGAGCTTAAAGCTTCTCTGTCCACTCTTGGTGGGGACCACACTTATAGGAGGGCTGTCTGAAAAGTATCCAGCCATGTAACCATTCTCGTTATATTGACAATGGCTGGATTTCTTTTCAGGACAGTCCTCGTATGCAAAGTGTCTGCATATGTACACTTTTCTCTCATCTTCCCACTACTCTGATTCTACCTGGTTTTCCTCTTCATGGAATTTCATAAAAGTTATGGTCTGTTGATGGCATATTATCCTGTTTTATAAGGCTGTTACAGCTTCATTTTTCATATAGAAAACAATTTTTATAGCATTTCAATGGGACCTTGGAAATGAAGGAAGCTGATGCCAATCATGAGTTTGCATGAACTCAGCCACACATCTGAACTGGGCTTTTCTTTTTATAACAGAAAATAAAATACTGCTTTGCTACCTAACGGTGATCTAATATATTTACAGTAAATTTGGTATATCTTTAATAAAATTGATGAAAAAGGGCAGAAGTTTTATGTGACTACTTTTCTCATGCTCAGTTATTACTTGCTCCCTTAAAAGTTCCCAAAAGTATATTTCTATGAAGGCTCTGTTTTTGGGTTTTTTTTCTTGTTTCCCTTTCTTCCACTTACGCTTACACAGCATTTCTTTCTACTCTCTTAGGGTAATTTCTTAGAACAAGTGCCTTAAAAATATTGCTGACACTATGTTGCTTTTTTCCTAACACTAATAGCACAAATGATATAAGCGCTAAGGATGTTGAGATAATTGAATTAAAATGGTCTTAATAATTTTAGGATTGTCTTAAAACTCTTTTAGTTCCAAATAGCACGAACCTATTTCAAATTAGTTTTGGTTACATAGAGAATTTGTTAGATGGAAACTGCAATATCTCACTGAACCTAAGGGTAAAAATTCTATTCAGATATCATGAAGGTCTGGAACCAGAAGCTAGAACACTGACAGGAACCCAGGTAGTCATTATATCTCTGTCTCAGACTTTCTGTCTGTCTTGTCTCTGCATTTCTAAACATCTGCTATTGTTTTCTCTCTCAGCAGACTCACTTTGTTCTGGCGTAAATGTGGCCAAATATGGCTGCCCAACAATGGCAACCTGAGTTTCCAAGTTCATATCATCCCAGTTCAAGCACACAGGGCAGAGGCACAGTCGGATTTCAAGGAGAAAGAATCTAATTCGTTGAGATTGGGCCAGTTATCTCTTTGTAGACCAGTTTAATGTGGTCATGAGGACAGGTTTTGTGGTGCAGACATGACTTCCAGGGCCTACGTTCCCAAAGAAGTAATTATGGGAGATTCTTATTTATTTCCAGTGTACTATTTCTCATTAGAGAGGCAGTTTAGCTTGTGATTACAAGTATGGGCTTAGGATGAGACATACCTTAATTTGAATCCCGGCCCTGCCACCTACTAGCTGTGTGACCTCTGTGATGATCAGATTCTTTCTCTGTACAATTGAGATGATGAAACCTATCCTCTTGGGTTGCTGGGAGATTGATATGAGACTATATACACTCAATAAATAGAAACTATTGTTAATTGTTCCTCTTATCATACCATTTAGAAAAGATTATGTCAGTGGAGAAACATACATTTTACCACCCTGAATAACACAAAATGATCTGGAGATAAAATTTTAGATGCCACAGAATAATCAATGAAAATCTAAGAATTTGCCTTTACCACATTTGGTCAAAGAAGTGGACACAGGGTAGAGTGCTGGAGTTAGAGCCCAAAGAATTTACATGTTTTTCCAGAAGAAATTTTTGATTCTGTTGGTTTTGGAAAAAAAGTGCAAGGGTAGTCAATGGTCTCTTAATCGTAAACAGAGCCAAGCAGGAATGGTGGTTGCTGGTACTGTCTTTCCACAGTTCTTTTCAGCCAGTGCCTGTTCAGATGGTTGCTGTATTTATTCTGCTTGGTGGCAAGTATGTTTTGATTGGCTAGCTCCTTCTTTTGAATATCATCCATGGAAACCAAGTATGTGCCATCATTTCAAAGACTTCAGTTTCTTTGTTAAAAGAAGATACACTATTTTGACTTCCGTTTCTTTGTTAAAAGAAGATTTACTATTTTCTTTGTAACACAATAGATTTTCTTTGCACTTTTCTCACTTACATAATAAAATTGTGGGTGGCAGCCATCACTAAATGAACTCTCAGTAAATAATATGCAAAATAATAATGATTCAAATTTTGTATAGTTAAAGGTTGCCACAAGTAAGCCCAAAGTTAAATTTTACATAAAGTAGAGTTAGCCAAACAAATTATGTTTAAGGGTTCCTTTAAAAATGCAGTGTGGGGAAAGCTGGGATGGCTCAGTGGGTTGAGCACTCACTTTGAGGCCCTGGGGACCGAGGATCGAGTCCCAGCCCAGGCAGACCCATATGCTGAGCTGGGGTGTGCCCAGGTTCAGTTCTTGCCGGGACCTATGTGGGAGGCTCCTGGCCCAGTTCCTGCCCTGTGCAGCCCTGTGCCCAGCTGTGGAGTGAAACTATGTGGAAAACGAATGCTATCAACTATGGAGACTGCTCTGGGCCCTCCCCCTTCTCTCTGTCTCTCTCTGTCTCTGTTTCTCTCTGTCAAAAATCAATAAAATAAATCTTTAAAAAAAAATGCAGTGTGTGCTTTACTACATAGAATTGCAGTAGAACAATATCTCAATGACTAACCATAATTTTCTCTCAAGTTATGCAGACATTTTGATTGAGAGAGAAGTGTTAATGCAGAAGTACATTCATCTAGTTCAGATCGTAGAGACAGAAAAAATTGCAGCTAACCAACTACGGCATCAACTTGAAGATCAAGATACAGAAATCGAAAGACTTAAATCAGAGGTATTTCCAGTTGGTGAATGTTTTCGCACTGTTTCATGTTTATTGTCATGTCCTCATGATTACTTATCAGGGTAAAAATTTATTCCCAAGCTTAGTTCCTCGGCCATCACCATGTAGGTGACCAGGCTAGTGATCAACATTAGACACAAATCTGATGTGCATATTAGGATTAGGTAAATATGCTTCAATAAAATATTAGGATTATGGGCTATTTTTAAATTATTTGTGCTCCTGATGTCCTTCATTGGATCAGATCTTCAAGGGTTGACTATAATATTTAACTGTTTCCAGACTGACTCTTATGGTAATTGTAATTGTGAGTCTGTCATAGATTCAATTAAAGTCCAAATGACAACTAAGGAAAGGCCAAAAATGAATTTAGAATGACTTTTCCTAGATCTAAGGAGTCCACTGTCTCCCCTCTAGATTTTTGAAAAATACATTTGAGTTAAAGTATAAGGCATTTGTGAGGGTCCATTTTTTCCTGAAGTTGGAATTCCTGCTTCCTTCTACTTCACCTTCCATCACCTCCCAGGATGAACTTTTCAGGCTCTGTATCCCCAAGAGTATGGTGAGATTGACTCCAGGTGAGAGCAGGAGTTTGCACCCATGGTGGTGTGCCTGGGTCCTCCCTCTCTCTGAGGAGCCTCTGTCTATATACAAAAAGGTATATGAAATGTAAATACAAATCATATACCAGTATACATATTTACACACACACACAGTGCCAAAAACTGAATACACATTTTAAGAAAGGAAAAAACTGAATTGAAATTGTAATAATACCATAGATATTGATAACAAAAGATGAATTCAAGTTACGTTTGACTTCTGCAATTACAAGAAGTACTCAAAGTGGTTACCATCATTGTCCAGGCACTTCTGATTATGATGAACTACTGCTTGAGCAATGTTGACCAAAGTGTCCCCTTGTATCACAGTGCATGCCATTTCAATTTACCATGTGTCTCAAACTTCTTACAAATGCGTGCAGTTGTTAGGCTTGTTGGAGGTTCTTTTGCATATTCATGCCTCCATTGCCATTGTACTTCCATGATATTCTTGAATTTCTAATAGCACTTCAAAATACTCTTGTGCTCCTCGAATGACAATTATGCTTCTGCCATTTTCTTTGACTGTTCTGCCTGTGACATGGTGATGCTAGCATTCATTTGATTAATGCTGTCTTTTGAGTGAATGTCATACTACATTGCTATGGTAATTCAATTCAGCTTTGAAAAGTAATACATAGGTAGCATCTCTTAAAATGTGTATACAATTTTTGGCATCCCCAATATGTGTGTGTGTGTATATGCCATCCAGCAAGTATCCAGACATGTAATATGAAAACTAGAGGCCTTTATTGCTGAATTTTTTTCCCAGACAGCTTTCATGTATGTATTATATACTATATATTATATATAATATATACGTGTGTGTATACATATATATGTATATGTATGTATGTGTGTATATATATGTATATATATATATTTTTTTTTCTTTTTCTTGCTGTACTGTCCTTCCTTGTGGGAAGTGATCAATAACTGAAGACTTGAAGAAGAATGTAGAAAATAAGTTTTTTTCCTCTCTTTCTGACTATGTGTAGTAGTGGCATTAGTATCTTCTTAGACACAAAGAGTCGAATAGGAAGAATGAAGAAACTACTACTAATTGTGTCCTTTTTGGCAAAAACAATGCAGGTTTCTGAGCCTTGGTAACTTCCTTGTCACTTTCCTGTCATTCAATATTTTCTTCTTCGTTTTCTAAGACACCCCCTGCTGCCTGTGTACATCACCTCTAGTGCACAGAGCACAGTGGAAGCTGGTTCCATCTGGGATCTGCTTGCTTTTCTGGTGATGATAAGTTGCAGGCCGTGTTCACCATATCATTAGTGCTGTTAACTTCCCAATTCAGTGCTGAAATCTGATATAGTGAAGACAACAACAAAAAAGTTAACAAACATGCTTTTTAAAAGACTATATCAGGCACTGTAATTTAAAACAAAATTATTGTGTTCTTTCTTTGCCTCAGTAAGCTAGGGCAGATGCTTGTCTGCTAAGTGAAAAAGGTTGGCATTTACTCCATAAGAAAAACTCAGCCCTGAGTGATGTTCCCCAATATTTATTTGTGTGTGCTTATCTGTCTTCACTATGTTCTATTTTACTCTGACTATAGATTACAGCTAACAACTGTCAGTAGTGGGTATGTCTTGTGTGGTTGCTTGACAGGAGCCATAATTTCCTACTCCATTTATTTTCCCACTTCCCTGCCAGAAAATGGCAGAGATGTGTATTTGGTTTTGGGGATAAGTTGTAAAGACAGGTCACAGGGGGCAATTACGATTTCTTAACTTTGTAAGTGTTTGCTCGTTAGTAAGTCTGTAGGGGTTCTTATGGTTGTAAGAGCCTGCAATTGAGTGGTAGTCCAGCGACTATTTATTGCTAACTGCGGTTGAGAGGCTGTCTTGTCTTGCGGTGCCCCTCACCGGCCATGGAACTGAGCTAGAGATATAAAGAGATCCCAGGTTGTTTCCATTTCTGTACCCCCTTTTTTTTTTTTTTTCCTTTTCTTGACTGACTGAGACCAACCCAGGGCTCTGATGTTCCCTTTGCAGCTAGCCATTTTTCCAAGGAGATCTGTGAGTCGGCTGTACTGTGTGTACTTGGAAGGCCCCAGGCTGATTATTCCTACAGGGAAAGCAAAAGCTTTGAGCTGAGTGTCATTGCGTTTGGAGACCACAGGGCATTACCTGCTTTTGGCAAGATGGTAGACGTGTCACTGAGCTCCTGAGAAAGGCTTGGCCTGGTCATCACTAGCAGTCAGGGCCGAGTTTGGGGCTAACATTTCTCCTAACCCAGATCCCATTTCACACTTTCCACAGTCACTTATAAGCACTTTTGTTAGGAACAAAACAAAACAGGTGTGAATGAAGATCGTGCTTCTCCTGTCTTGGCCCCAAAGGCAGAGAATGCATAAAAAGTGAATGTTTTCAGAGGATCTTGTAAGTGACCTTGTAGGCATAGCTTCCTATGAGTTGGGCTATAATACAGTATTTTCTAAATTATGAAACGGACCTATTTTGTTTAATACAGATTATTGCTCTTAATAAAACCAAGGAGCGAATGCGGCCTTACCAAAGTCATCAAGAGGATGAGGATCCAGACATCAAGAAGATTAAAAAGGTAGGACGTTGGGGGTGTCTGGCTTTGGGAGAGCATGGCAAGCAGTTTTCTGTTCTGTAATATTGTCTTTGCCACCCTGTCCTGAGCTGAAAGCAATCGTGGTGTTTCTAGTCTAATGGCTCCCAGACTTGCCCTTCAGACTGATCCAGATACAAGTACTTCTCTGGAAGACTTTTCAGCTTGAGATTTCTTTCCAGTTCTGGCAATCTCCTTTTGGACTCTGCGGGAGGATGCCAAACCCGGACATTAGAGAACAGTGTTCTGCAGCTGAGTTAATTAGATGCTGGTTAACATCCTGATTTTGTGCCACTTTCATCTTTGGGGGGATTATTTGTTAAAATTACATTTTAACAGTATTTCTTTTAGTCAGTCTTTGGTGCTTATTTAGAAAAGGTTGTATTTTTTGTTGTTGTTTTTAACGTGAGAAAACCGAGTAAATCACTACATCTGCTCAAATTTCTGGTTTAGTATTGGTTTCTTTCTTGTTTCACAGCTACCTGATCAGCAGATCTTTGCATCTTACTGTTATTTATAATGGCGCAGCTTTTCCAGTTTAGCAGACACTGGAACTCAGTGCAGTCTACTGTGTTTGCTTTATGTCATCTAGGTTTAGAATTGCATAATCTTAACTGTCCTGTGTGAAGCACTTACTCAGCTTTGTTAACATTATGAGCAAATCCTCACTGTTAGAGAACTTTTCTTGGATACACATCCTTGAATCCTAATTTGTTCTTAATTTTTTCTTAATCCTGGTTTTCTGTACTAAATAACAAACTTTTAATTAAATATTGCTCAGAATTTGAAATAGACATATTTCTTAGGACTAAGTTGCAATTTTTCAGTTTTAAGAAATAAAAACGTAGAATGACATCATTGCTTTCTTAAAATTTAAAACTTTTTAAATGGAATTCAGTTTTAGTTATTGTGTTACAAGATTAATACTGTTGCCTTTCTGTGAATAGCATGCAGTTGCATGTAAACAAAGTTATCAGTATAATACAGTTTTCAGTCCAGTTGTAGAAACTTGTCTGTTAGGAAGTGAGTGAACCAGATTTTGCTCAGCTGGCAACACCTGTCCAAGTAAACAGAAAAGTTTTATTTAACACAAAATTCAATTAAGTTCATTTGTGAAAATACTTCTGTTAAATGGGAGAATAAAGATAAATGCTTTTTTACATATTCTACCTACCTATATCATTTTTAAATAATTGTTTTATTTTTTAGTTACAGTTGACATACAATATTATATTAATTTCTGCTGTACAACCTAGTGATTAGACATTTATATAACTGATAAAATGATCACCTTGATAAATCTAGTACCTGACACCATCCATAGTTACTATAGTATTATTGACTATATTCTTTATGCTATACTTTACATCTCCATAACTGTTTTCTAACAACCAATTTGTACTTTTTAATCTCTCCCTCCTTTTCACTTATGCCCCAAGCCTTCACTCAGCTGGCAACCATCAAAATGTTCTCTGTATCTGAGTTGTTTCTGTTTTTGTTGTTGTTGTTGTTGCTGTTGTTATTGTTGTTCTTTAGATTCCACATATAAGTGAAATCACATTACATCTGTCTTTCTCTGTCTGACATACTCCAAGCTGTACAGTACCCTCCAGGTCCATTCAGGCTGCCGCAGATGACAAGAACCCATTCCCTTTCATGGCCAAACAATATTCATTTGTATATATGGACTAGCTCCTCTTTATCCAATTTTCCATCAGCAGACATGCAGGCTGCCTCCATATCTTGGCCATTGTAAATAGTTCTGCAATGATCATATGGATGCATGTGTCCCCTTGAAATAGTGTTTTGGGTTTCTTCGGATAAAACGTGGTATTACTGGATCCTTCTTTGTCTCTTGTTATAGCCTTTGTTTTAAAGTCTCTTTCATCTGGTATGTGTTGTTATCCCAGCTTTTTAAAAATTTACTTTTATTTTCATAAAATTGTTTTTCCTATTCCTTTACTTTCAATCTGTGTGTGTCTGTCGATCTGAAATGAGTCGCTTGTCGGCAGCATACGTAAGGGTCTTATTTTCTTATTCTTTAAGCCACCCTATCTTTTGATTGGAGCATTTAATCCATTTACATTTGAAGTAATTATTGATAGATACACAGTTATTGCTATTTTTTATTCATATTTTTATCTTGTTATTTTCTTCTTCTTCAAAAAGTCCCTATAACATTTCTTTTTTTTTTTTAAGATCTATTTTTATTGTTTTTGACAGAGAGAGAGAGAGAAGGGGGAGGGCCCAGAGCAGTCTCCATAGTTGTACTTCATCAGTTTTCTACATAGGTTCATTCCACAAGTGGGGACGGGGGTGTGCAAAGCAGGAACTAGGCCAGGGTCTTGCCCCAGTGAGGGCCAAACTGGGGGCAAATCCCCAGTTCAGCATATGGGTCTGCACAGGCTGGGGCTGGGATTCAACCCTGGGACCCTGGGGCTGCAAAATGAGCTCTCAACCCTCTGAGCCATCCTGGCGCCCCTTCCCTCCCCATAACATTTATTTTTTCTTTTCTTTTTTCTAAAGATTTATTTTTATTGTTTTTGACAGAGAGAGAGAGAGCGAGAGAGAGAGAGAGAGAGAGAGAGAGAGAGAGATACAGAGACAGAGAGAAGGGGGAGGGCCCCGAACAGTCTCCATAGTTGCACATCATTGGTTTTTCCACATAGTTTCATTCCACAGGTGGGTGCAGGGCTGCACAGGGCAGGAACTGGGCCGGGGTCTCGCCCTGGTGAGAACTGAACTGGGGGCACTCCCCAGTTCAGCATATGGGTTCGCAAGGGTCAGGGCGGGGATTCGATCCTCGGTCCCTGGGGCTGTAAAATG
>PVKE010022747.1:0-25305 GCA_004027555.1 Craseonycteris thonglongyai
CTGTTAGAAGATACTGAAAATAAAGAACACGATCTCATCCTGCATACTGAAGTACGTTGGCTCAGTAAAGGTAAAGTTCTTACAAGATTTGTGAACTTAATTGAAGAAATAAAAACATTTATACATGATAAAAATGAAAATTATGATGAACTAACAGACTCTTGCTGGCTGGTGGATTTGGGTTTTCTTGCTGACACCACGGAAAAATTAGATTCTTTCAATTTGGAGTTGCAGGGAAAAGACAAAAATATAGCTGAAATGATAAGCTCTGTAAACGCATTGAAAGCAAAATTGACTTTGTTGATATCACATCTGCACATCAAGTCTCTCGTGTACGTCCCATATATGAGGAAAATGCTAGGTAACAATGAATTAAATGTGTCATTATTTATTGAGACCCTGCAAGTGCTTCAAAAACAGTTTGAAAAGAGATTTCTGCAGTTTACAAATATCGAGCCAATTGTCTCCTTCTGTATCAATCCTTTTACTTGCCAAATAAATGGAATAGAACTAGCAGCATGTATTGCAGACCTTGTTCAGGGGAAAGCAGAAGAACTAGAGTTAGAAATTTTGAACCTTAAGAACGATATTTGCTAAAATCCTTAATATCAGAGGACTTATGGAACATAGTCGACAAAGAAAGGTTCCCATTTTTAAAAAAAGCGGCATATAAAATCAAATCATTTCTTGGGTCAACGTATTTATGTGAATCTTTGTTTTCAAACACGAATTTAATAAAATCACGATATAGATCGCGACTTACCGATGAGCATCTTAATAATTGTTTGCTAACAGGGTTGTCGCTATACTCTCCTAATTACTAGGCACTGGCCAATGAAATGCAATGCCAAAGATCACACTGACAGATTGGTTTTTTTAATGTTTTCTTTTATGTTTTTTTAAATGATTTTATTATACATGTGTTTTTTATTTACTTTGTATTACGTTTTGTATATATGTTTCTTTGTGTGTATATAATTTGTACAATAAATTTATTATTTTAAAATTATTTTTATTATTTTTTATTCTTGTTCAATAATAAATATCCTTAGAAATTGCTGGTGCCCGCCGCCCTACCAATATTTTAGAATGCGCCCTACGGTATAAAAAGGTTGGGAACCCCTGATTTAAACTAATGTAGAATAGTTAAATCTTTTGCAAAACCTTGATGCAGTACAGTCTTAACTTCTTTGATAAACATTTTGAAGATCTTATTTTCTCAGGAGGCACAGGGCTTAAATGTTGCTGATTACTGTTAAAATGTGCTCATCAAATCAGCACATCAAAAACCATGGGGAAACTATGAATAATCAAAGAAATTATTAATGGGTTATTGAGTTCCTAAAAATAGTTTTTCAAGATCTCCTGAAGAGGTTGAATTTATCATAACAAAAATGTATTTCATATTGACAGATGCACAGTCCACCAAGAATTAGTCACTTTGTAGTGATAGACCCTGAGTCATAGCTCTTTCTACATCCAACATGAGTACCACCTATTCTTGCTAAGTATATTGTAAAAATCGAGAGCTATTTGGGTCACAGCATAGAGTTATAACTACAGATGAAAAACAAGAATACATACTCTAAACCATCTTAGTCAGGAATGCAGGGAGCCCTGGGATGGCCATGGATGAGCTTCACAGACTCAGTAAACCTCCTTATATAATATGCAAACTTATCTGTACATTTTTTCTGGGTAGGAAGATCCAAGGCATTTATAAATATACCAAAAGTCACCCCCCCCCCAAAAAAAGAAGATAAAAATTACCATAAAGGGAAAAATATAAAGATATAATATGGAATAGGAGAAAAAACTAGTATTTGAAAATAAAGAGCCAAGTTTGGATCTTCGTTCTACCACCTGTTAGCTAATATTTTGAGTAAGTTGCTTCACTTCTCTGAATATCAGTTTCCTAGTCTGTAAAAAGAGAAACTATGATCCTCATACTAACTACAAGGATTAAATATTATGTATGTAAAGTGCCTAACATAGTGCCCACAACTATTGTACTACCAACTGCTTTAAGAACACAGAAATGTCTTAATGGGGCACATTTAAAATCAACTGCTAGATTATAAAATTTATTTTTCTTTTAAATGTAGTTTCATAAAAATATAGGTACACTGTATTCATTTCCTATTGCTGCTATAACACGTAACCACAAACTTAGTGGCTTAAAACAACACAAATTTATTACCTTTCAGTTCTGGTGTTAGGAAAACCAAAATGGGTACTATGGCGCTAAAATCAAGGTTTCAGCAGAATTGCATTCCTCTGGAGATCTAGGAGAAATTCCAGTCCTTGCATTTTCCAGTTTTTAGAAGTTTCTGGCATTCTTTGGCTCACAGCCACACCACTCCAACCTGTGCTTCCTTCATCACATCTCCCCCTGTGACTCTGACCTTCTCCCTCCTCCTTTCACTTTAAGAAGAACCTTGTGTTTAGATTGGGCCCACCAGATAATCCAGAATAATCTGCCCATTTCAAGATCCTTAACTAATCATGGAAATTCTCTTTTGCCATGTGAAGTTACTTATCTACATGTTCTGAAGAATACAACATGACATCATTGGGTATTGGGGTGGGGGACATTATTCTGCCTACCACACTCCTTAACAAAATTCAACTTGTATAAATTCTGGTGTTAAAATAAATGGTTACATTTAAATTTTGAGGTATCAGACACATGAATAATTTCTCATTACTTTGAAATAAATAAGCTTTCTAGAAAAGCCATAGCAATTATTAGTCTTTTGTACAGGAGTGAAAGAATAGTTTATTGATAGAGAAAATAGTAAAAGTACACTTTCAAGAGATGGAAGCAGGCCTTCAGCAAGAAGAGGCGGCTCAAAGGGCCTTAAGCAATTATTTTTTGTTGCACAATTTAATCTCAAATCAACTATGACAAGTACATGTTATGCTTTCATTTATAAATGTCAACAAGTCACATTTTTTTTAATTACTGTTATTTATAACCAATGGAATGCCTGCCATTTAATTTGGCATCATTTTCATTTTTCTAAGTCATATTCGTTAGATGAGAAGATTCCATTTATTTTAAAGTTTGAGGAAACAGAGGAAGTATATTTTAAAGAAAGGAATATGTAGAACGTCCCTCTCAGGTCTGGCATTATCCTGATATCTACTCATACCTGAGCACAAGATGTAGACCAACACTTACCAGTGGTTCTCTATTTTTGACCAGACGGATGATTTTTACTGAGTCTTCCTCATCATCAATATCATCAGGCATAGGAGGCAACACAGGATCATAATTCTTCTGAGCCACAGTATCATGTACAGAGAGCAAAGCCTATCCAAGTCAAAGGTTGGTAAAACTAACATTAATCAAATATAATACCCCAGACCCATCAAACTATAAAGAAAATCAAATTGGTGTTATAATTTTGACATAACAATGATAATAAGGCAATTACAGAATAGGAACCTCTTACAAATAGGGTATGTGGGGAACAGCCATAGTTGCCACCCCAACCCAAATGCCATTAATGATGGCCAGTATCAGCATAAAGCATCTCTTAAACTCCATATTCTCTTCTTTGTCCTCATAAGGATGGCAGTTGGGGACAGGAATGGGGTGTTACTTTTGAAAGGAGGGAGAAAATGAGGTTATAGATATATTGTTAGTGAGCCAACAGGAGTATGAAAAAACAATATATTTTCTTTTCTACTGTTAGCAGAAAATACAGAAAGAACTGATCAATACAATTGACTAGCTTTCATTCTTTTTTTTCTCATTTTTTAATTTTTAGTGTAACAAGTGACTAATTATATAAAAGAATGAAATAAAAGTATTTCTATTTATGACTGTCACAGTGGTAAAACTCCTTAAAACATCATCATTTTGTCATTATAGACCAAAGAGGAGAAAAACACTGGAACTCTGACAGCACTATTCACTATTTTAGGTGAGCAGGTCTAGACTTTTAACTAATTTGTTTCCTAATTATCAATGTCATATTCCATAATTTACTCTAGCCCAGTGATGTCTAGCCTTTTGGCTACCTTAGGATATACTGCAAGAACTGTCTTGGGCCACACATAAAATACACTAACATTGATGCTCATATCTATATATGAGCTTGAAAAGAAAAAGGTTGCAAGAAAAATCTCATAATGTTTTAAGAATGTGTGTTGGGCCTCATTCAAAGCTGTCCTGGGCTGCAGGTTGGACATGCCTGCTCTAGCCAAAAGCCTAGAAATCAACCATGAAATCTCTTCTCTCACCCACATTCCCAAGATCCAACCCATATCCTGTGAAATCTATTTCTATAATGTATATTCTCCAGTCCAGATCGAGGTTGACAAACTACACCACCTCCTTTAATAAATGATGTGCTGCAGAAGCCGGGAAGGCTCAGCAGGTTGAGCGCTCATCTTGTAGCCCCGGGGCCGAGGATCGAATTCCAGCCCCAGCCTGTGCAGACCTATATGCTGAACTGGGGTGTGCTACCAGTTTGGTTCTCACCGGAGTGAGCTTGTCCTGCCCGGTGCAGCCCCATGCTCCCCTGGGGAATGAAACTATGTAAAAAAATATGGAGCCTGCTCTGGGCCCTCCCTCATCTCTCTGTCTCTCTCTGTCAAAAACAATAAAAATAAATCTTAAAAAATAAATGATGCTTTATTGGTACACAGCCATGTCCATTCATTGATGTATTGCTGATGGCTGCTGTCATGCTGAGACACTTTTTATATAAAAATTTAGCAGAACCCAGGTCTAGATCATTGATGTTATCATTTTTTACCTGCAGCATCGCAATAGCCTCTCATGATCCAACTGCATTCATCTTTGGCTCATTCTAAAATCCACAATTCAATGCAGCCAGAGTGATTATTTTAAATCTAGATCAAATCACATAACTGGCTTGCTTAACTGGCTTGCTTAACAGAGGAATAACTTTTCTAAAGCTACCCACTGATCTTGGGATGAAGAGCAAACTCTTGAGTATGTCCTAGACCTGCATTCCTCTCCAACCTTACCTTGCACCACTCTCCTCACTCAGGTTAAACAACTCTTTCCAATATAGGCCTGGACAAAACATCCAACGTAAAAGCAGATCATTTGGTTATTTGATCTTGTAGTATCTTCTTCTTTGCCTTCATACATCATCATAATTCATAATCATATAAGTATTTTTAGAGGCATATGTTTAATATTTGCTAGCTACTGAAATAGAAGTTCTAAGATGGCAAACAAGTGGTATCAAGTGTTTAAGCTTCTTAATGACTATAACATAATAAATGGTATCTATTTTTCAATTAAGTTTTGTAGACTCTAACATGTAAGGGCTGTCTGGAAAAAAATCCATCCATTGTCAATATAACAAGAATAGTTACGTGGCTGGATACTTTCTGGACAGCTCAAGCATACGCAGTAAATTACACATTCACAAGCATACAACACAATAAATTTTCAGAAATGACTCTTTCCATGTAAACATCCCCAAAACAAGAAATACAACATTAACTGAACCCCAGAAGCTCCTGCTTATGCTGCTTCCTAGTCATCGTGTCCTCTATTCCCCTAAAGGTAACAGTTTTGCCTAATTTAAATACGAATAAATGGAATTATAAGGGCATATTCATTTTTTCCTGATATTAAGTTGGTGAGATTCAGCCATGCTGTTACTGGTAGCAGAAGTCATTCCTTTCCATTGTTATGTAGCATTTCAACATACGAATATTTCTTTACCCATTATGCTCATTAGTGAGGGACATTTCAATTGTTTTCAGCTCTTGGTTCTACCATAAATAACACTGCATTATAGATTTCCCCTGCTATCTGAAAGTAGAATATTTCTATGAAAATTTTCATAAGCCAAAATGGCATTAAGCAAAGAAACAATTATCATTAATTAGTATGAGAAAGCTTTTGAATGTTTCCAGACCCAAAAAATAACTATCATAAATGAAACACAAAGAGAAAAATGTAGTGAAAAATTATGAACAGAACATTATCGAGCTATAAGACAACTTCAGTGGCCTAACATCTATGCATAACTGGCACCTACAAAGAAAGGAAGAGTGCTAAAAATATATGTGAAGAAACATGGCAGAAAATATTCCAACTTTGATTTTTTTTAAAAACCCTCATGTTCAAGAAGCTCAATGTATCTAACCAGAAGAAACATAAAAGTAACACTAAATTGCTTAAAATCAGTAAGAAAGAGAAAACCTCAAAGTCATCCAAAGGAAAAATGCACATTTACAAAGGGAAAAAGTCAATTATATACACACATGTGTATCCAATCATGTAACCATTCTTGTTATATTTATAATGACTGGATTATCTACAAACAGCTCCCGGGTGTGTGTGTGTGTGTGTGTGTGTGTGTGTGTGTGTGTGTGTGTGTGTGTGTGTGTGTGTGTGTGTGTGTGTGTGTGTGTGTGTGTGTGTGTGTGTGTGTGTGTGTGTGTGTGTGTGTGTGTGTACAGGTACACACACACATTTTAAATTATAAAAGTAATAACACAGTTCTCATCAGAAAGAATGTAAGCAACAAGACAATGAAGCAACATCTTTAAAATACTCAAAGAAAAATACTGTCAACCTAAAATTCTATACCCAAAATCTTTTAGAAATGAAGGGATGTTGAACACTTTTTTAAAGACATACAAAAACTGAAGAAATTCATCAACAGAAGACTTACATTTAAAAAAAAATGTTATATAAGAAGTCATTCAGGTAGGAAGAATGACAGCGGATAGAAATACGGTCTTAATCAGAGGAATGAAGAACATGAGAAATGTCCACTATATAGGTATCTATGGTAACTATCTTACATATACATAGTAAGAATAATACAGATAGCTAGCTAGTGTTTTTTAAATGATTGTTATAGTTGATAGGCAATATTAAGAACACCAGCTATGTATCTTTCTTCCTTAGCTTTATAGTCATTTCCATGTCTAGATTCCAAAATATACTTTTAAGATTAATAGATATTAAGTTCCTAAAGCTGTTTTTAAACAGCTTTCCTTTACAACTATTTTTTATTAAGCCCCATTTTTATTTCAGACAAATAAAAGTGGCTTTGTATTCCACTTTCCTGTTTTAACGGTAGTAACATTATTCTCCAATATACAGATTTTCCTTTCAAAAGGCAATACCAAGTGAAAATTGTGTTTCCATATGCCTTAACTACCAATCACAACTGATGAGTTTACCTGTTGCTCGAAAGAATCAGCAGGAAATTGAACACTAGACCCGGTAACTCATCAGGCTCACAAACTCTCACTGTCTTGGACCCCCTGAAGTCAATTCTATGTTCTAAGTATCTGTCAGATTCACAGAATTAAGTGTCTAAATCATGAAGATGAGTAACATTGATTTATGCTTCTAGAAGAAAGCTTAACTTTTCCCTTTAGCATGCTTTAATGAAATTTCATCCATTCTGCATGCTCAGGCAATGAGTAATTTCTAGTAAGTAAATGTTTTGGAAAACTGAAAAATTACAACAAATCTTTTTGTTTTATGGACTTTTACAAATCTTCCTTGATTTCCTAAATTATAACACCAAGTTCTAGAGATGATGTCACTTCACTGTTTTATCAAAAAAAAAACCACAGAATGGTGACTCATGGAGGTTCATTTGCCTTTAATGTGACAATTTTATACCTAAGAATAGTTCTTATTTATTAATGACTCCCTGTGATTCCCCTAGAGACAAAGTCTTTGTAGAGATCAACATACCTCCATCAGTGCACACAAATGCCACCAACATTATTGCTGATGGAATAGCCCGTCACTGCAGAGGCTTTCACGTTCTGTTACATGTTTGTAGGCCTTTCTCTACTCACTACCATTTCCCCTTTCTTACCACCTACTGTTTCTTTCACTCTGTTATTTTTTCCTGGACTTTAAGATTTGAACAATAAGATTGGATTTTGCAGACATTAAAATACTTATTTGTTTTTTGTATATGGCAATTGACAATCAATTCAAAGATTTAAAGATTGGATGTAATCTTTAAATCTTTGATAGTTCTCAGATGAGATTATTGTTACATGTAGCCAATAAGAGTAGTTATTCATAAAGGTATACAAACACACAGTTCACAGAAGAAATAAAGTCTTTAAGCATAGGAAAATAATGCTCATATTCACTAACAAAGCAATGAAGATAAAGGTTTCTACTTTCTCCACAGTTTGAATTAAAAATAAAATTACATATCAAAAAAATTTGTGTATTTTTAAAAGTATCAAAGTACTTCCCAAAAGGTAAAATTAAATAAACTATCTAAATAAAACTAACTAAATAAAATTAATAAACTATCATAAATTATTAAATACCATAAATTGTTATATAAATAAACTACTCCTTCTAACCTCATTTATAGATTTTTAAATACTTTGTGTGTGTGCATGTGCCTATCTGTCTGTCTGCTCCTAAGGTTATGAATGCTTCTATTATATCCCATAACCATGGTCCAATATTTTACTTATATCTTTAAATCTATTTGGAATTCATGCTAGTAGGGAGAGTTTATTACTCTTTCCCAATGATTAACCACTTGATCCAATACCACACATTGAAGTTACATCCAATTCTACCCATCCTACACTTCCTTTCACCCATCCCTCACATCTGTCATTAAGGCCACAATTATGTTTCACCTGATTTATTTCTACAAGATCCCAACTGGCCTTCCTTCATACGGTACTCCATTCCTCCCACCCTACCACCACCACTCCACCCAAGTAACAGTTTGTATACTCCATACAGAGTGATTTACATGCTTTCAATAGCTTTCCACTGCTCTTGGGATAAAATCCAAACTTGTTAATACTCTCAAAATTAGGGTGGCCATATAATTTATCATCTAAGTAAGGAAACCACTGAAACAGACAGTAAGACTAATAATAATGCTAGAATTAATTGAAGGCATAAACCATACTATCCTGGGCAAGCAAGGATGCATATAACCCCTGCAATCAAAGGCTCTACTTTCTAACTCTAAACTCTTGCCCCTCACCTCTCCCCATTTTGGTTACCTCACACTCAATCTTCAGGTCTCAACTTACATACTACATCCTCTAGAAAGTGTTCTTCCACCCTCCCCCTCACCCAAGTTTAGATTTAGCATCACTCCTCTGTGTTCTACGTGTTCCCTCTTTTTAACCCAATATTTTCTCATATCACCTTCATTAATCTATGTGGATCTTCTATATGTTGTATCTATAGAGCCTGGCACAGAAGAAGCATTAAAAATATATACAAGAATGAATGAATGAGCTGACTCCAGTGAGATTTACAATTGCCAAAGAAAGTTTTAAAACGTTTCAAAAAGAGTTGGCAGATCTGTGGGACACATGTATTACCTTCCCATGTGACTACATATTTGGTTGTATATGATCTGTGTGTATTTAAAAAAAAAATCATTATTGGGGAAGACAGGATGGCTCAGTGAGTTAAGCGCTCACTTTGCAGCCCCAGGGACTGAGGATCAAATCGCTGCCCTGCTGTCTCTGTCTCTCTCTCTCTCTATATATATATATATATCTTTCTCCCTCCCTCTGTCTGTCAAAAACAATAAAAATAAATCTTTAAAAAAAATAAGGGAAGCAGGGATGGCTCAGTGGGTTAAGTGCTCACTTTGCAGCCCTGGGGACCGAGGATGGAATCCCAGCCCCAGCCCATGCGGACCCATATGCTGAACTGGGGATTGCCCCCAGTTCGGTTCTCACCAGGGTAAGACCCAGGCCCAGTTCCTGCCCTGTGCAGCCCCACACCCACCTGTGGAATGAAAGTATGTGGAAAAACCAATGATGAACAACTATGGAGACTGTTCTGGGCCCTCCCCCTTCTCTCTGTCTCTGTCTCTCTGTCTCTGTCTCTCTTTCTGTCAAAAACAATAAATCTTTTTTAAAAATCCCCAGCCCCAGCCTGGGTGGAACCGTACGCTGAACTGGGGTGTGCTTCCCATGCAGGAGGCCCCCTGTTCAGTTCTCGCCCGCTGGTTCGGCTCCTGGCTCGAGGGGGCGTGCCTCCCATGCAGGAGGCCCCCAGCCCAGTTCCTGTCCTGCACGGCCCCCACCCACCTGTGTAGAACAAAACCATGTTGGAAACGGATGACATACAACTATGAAGACTGCTCTGGGCCCTCCCCCTTCTCTCTGTCTCTCTCTGTCTCTGTCTGTCAAAAACAATAAAATAAATCTTTAAAAACATCATTATTACTCTGGAGATACATTTCAGGTTTCTTTTCATTATTGTGAATTGAATAGTGAAAATGGAACCGCTATCCTTCAAAGTAAGTAATTACTTCCTTTATCTACTAAAAATTAAAGACAATACTCAAATTAACATCCTGGAATTCATTTTCCACATTTTGAAAGTCAGTTCAACTAACAATTTATGTATGAATGTCATATTCTACTGTCCCTTGCTACTGCTTAAAAAAAAAAAAAAAAAGGAAATATTTTAGTTTAGTTTAGTCCCAGGACAAAAAAGAGTACTTAATCAGATTCTGAAATAGTCTAGAAAGTACTTTGGGGCTATACTTCTTAAATTAATTAATACCTATAAAAGTTAGATTCAGGGGGAAGCCGGGATGGCTCAGTGGGTTAAGTGCTCACTTTGCAGCACCGGGAACCGAGGATCGAATCCCAGCCCCAGCCCGTGCGGACCCATATGCTGAACTGGGGAGTTCCCCCAGTTCAGTTCTCTCTCTGTCTCTGTATCTCTCTCTCTCCCTCTCTCTCTGTCAAAAACAATCAAAAATAAAATAAAACAAATTTAAAAAGTTAGATTCAAAGTGATGATAGTTACTATAAATGATTTCAAGAAAAGCAATGTTAAATGTTAGGTCAAAAAGGGAAGAAAGTTATTCCTAAGACCAGCGTTATAACTAGAAAAAGCCATTGCCAACTGAAACATCATGTGCCCACAACCTTACCCACTTTCCACAAATTATTTCCTGAATATATATCTTTCATGAGGACTTCTCATACGTTCTTATCACACTAGTATATAAATATAAAAAATAAACAAAATCATTCATCTAAGATATGTGCCATAATAAAGTTCAAGTATTAAATTATAAAGTTCTTTCCAATGGTAGTGCATAATACCGTCTAAAATCACACCTCCCTATCAAGCCAAACACTAGTTTTCAACCAGTATAAATCTCTATTATTAGTTATTTCATTTTAAACATCCTTGAATAAAATACCAAAATCATGTTTTGTTTTGGTCAGAAATTTCTAATACTCAAACCAAGATACTACTTCTCAAAAAGGAGTTTAACAAGCTTCCACAGCTAACCTTACCATGCTCTGGTTAATATTTATTTCTCATTTGCAGTCTAAGACCAAATGAAGAAATTTTCAGAGCATTCTCTAGCTATGAGCTCTTATCCTTCCCACACACTTTGTCTTAAATATCAAGCAACTATTTTGCTCTAATAAGATCCTCATTCTTTTAGAACTAAAATGTAACCAATCTCCTTTGTACCATTACCAGTAAATTACTCTCATATTACTAATCATACTCCATTTACCCTTTACAGCAATATATTCATGTACTGATATTTACTTATAGGTTTTAGATATTATAGTCCATACATATCTTCATCTTTTAATACTATTCTTCTTTTTTTTAATATTAAGTGAAGACCATCAATAGTATGGTTCTAATAGAGATTTTTCAAGGAAAGTAGAAACCAGTTTTTGCATCTAGGCAGAAATTTTCATCCAACAGTCTACAAGTAAATATGCTTACCAGAAATCATCATAAGTAATAATTTGTATAACCAGATTTCATAATCCATATGTACATTTGACTTATAAATAATATTATACATACAATTGAAATAATGTCAAGTCCCAATGCACAGGTTTGGAGATTTGGGGCATTAAGGACCTTAGAATTAATAGGAAATTTTCAAAATGCCTTCTGTTTACTAATTACATTTGGAGAAAAAAATAAGTGATAAGCATGGGAGGAAAATGGCAAGGAGAACTGAAATGTGTGTAGCTATATTTTAGTGGTTTTCACACTGGAAAACTGCTCTGCCCTATAAAATGGTAGGATACATTAAAACATGAATTAGTAGAGGGACAGAAGATAGGAAGAGGAAGGAGGAGGAGGAGAAATGTTTAAATGATCTTACAGGACAACAGATATATTAATAGTTGTCAAATATATTTGAATATCATTAACTAGCCAAGTAAAATGAACCTAAAGCAAATCACTTATAGGTTCTATATTCTGTACTTATAACTTCATTTAAAAAGAAAATAACCCTGAAGCCACATTATGTTTGTCAACTTAAATTCTGATCTTTCCAATTAAAGTATTCTGTCATTTGTCACATTATCATTAAAACCTCAACTCTTTTTTCCTTAATGAGATTTAGGCTATTAAAATATTATAAATTTTTTAAAAAATACATTTACTTGAAAATTGATGCTTGAAACAAAATTCATCTTAAGTCTCAGAAAGTGGCCCTTTTGGAAGGTATTTATTACATGTCCTCACCTTCACATTGGGTTTTGACAGTAGTTTCAACAGCTCTCTGATCTCACTGTTTAATGGCTTGTTCTGAAGTTCTTCGGCCAGCTGCAAGAGAGATCACGTTGACATAAAGAATATTTAGTAAGAGCATTGTATAATCCCATGTGTGACCACAGATTCTATCTTCCTACTGTCCAGCAATTATGGAGAAGTCAGCATGAAAGAAAACTGACTATCAATCATTGCTCTTCTTTTTAGGCCCTTGGTAGCCCAGATTCCAGCCCAGGCACAACTCTAGGGACTTTATCAGCCAGATCACCTTGTGATTTATGGCAATGAGGGCAAACCCCAGCACTTCATCTACTGAACAGTCTTTTACATGCAGACAAAGGGCCACTTATAAAAAGGACTGGATCAAACTTTGACACTATTTTTAAAAAGAGAGAGAGAAAGAAAGGAAAGAAAGTAAAAACCTTCTGAATGAGGTGGTGAAATCCACAGGGTTTCCAAAAACCCACAGTAGCTTGCTGTTTAGAGCTGGGGTAAAAAGAACTAGAATGCCTCTAATAGAGCCAATGGTCTGAAACTTTTATTATGTTTACCTACATAGACTAAGAAGACTATTAAATATAAACCAGGTTAATCATAAAATGACTTATAATAGGTTCACAATTATGCTAATACCAAAACAGTGACTGCACTCTACTGCAATGATGAAGAATTCCCATTTGCTGGTTCTGTTAGCTAAAGAAAGGATTGGAGCTTTGAACCTGCCTCATGTTCTTCATTAAGAGATCTTCCTGTCAAAATTTCTATTTGGTTTTAGACTATAGAAATGATCTTATAATTTTCATAAGAAGTAAAGCAAGGTTCAGAAAAAATGGTTAGAATTATGAAATATACAGTATAGAACACAAACTCTGTACACACATTTTCACTTAAAAACCTTTCTTAAAACATTGCATAAAATTTCCATTTGCCCCTATTGTTTCTATAATATCAAGCTAAAAATAATTGGTTATCTCTGGAAAATAACTTTTCACTAAAAGAAGAACCATATAAATTATACGCAAAAAAATAAAATCAGATAAAATTAGTATGTTCATTGATTACATTTCAAAAGTGCTTTTACTGCAGAAGCCGAGATGGTTTAATGGGTTAAGTGCTCACTTTGCAGCGCCTGGGACTCAGGATCGAATCCCGGCCGTGGCCCGTGCGGACCCATATGCTGAACTAGGGAGTGCCCCCAGTTCAGTTCTCTGTCTGTCTCTGTATCTCTCTCTCTCTCTCTCTCTCTCTCTGTCAAAAACAATAAAAAAAAAGTGCTTTTACTTTTTCAAGGTAACATGTTTACAGAGTTAATTTATAAAAAGTCATATTGGGCTCTTTATACTCTTTGGTCACTTAATATATAACAATATTTTTTTTAACATTTTATTATATTGCTGTGATGAATTATAAAATGCTATGTTTTAACATATTTATTTAATAGTCTTTAATATTCTAAAAAAGCAATACTGTTATGATTGGGCCTCAATTACATTAGTTTACAAACAAATATTTCTCCAAACCCTCAATATTAAATCTTTAAAAACTAGTTTTTCAGACTTTCTCAAACAGTAACTGCAGTTTTTTATAGAACTGTATCTACACTTTTATTCATCTTCACTTTAAATGTTTTGGCTCTATAACACAGAGCTAAGATTCCTCATAACACATATATTGAAACATCTTTATAATTTCTGTAGATAAAAATGGAAGGAAAAAATATTTGGATATTAAACAAATAGCATACAACTTGGAAATTTATTACATATGCTATATTTTCTAAATTAGAATATAAAATATATCAAAGAAAATCAACCTCTGAAGAGGGTTGATTTTTTTTTATTGTGCTTACAGCCCTGGTATTTCACTAAACTGAATTATGGTTTATTTTCACAACAAAGTAAAAACTTAAAAAACAACAAATAAGCTCCAGGAGATGACTAAAACCAGCCTTCACACTGAAGATATTGCTCATCTCGCTCAGTGTCCCTTATAGTTTATCCAGGTGTGGGTTCAATTCATCCGAGTCGGAAAGTTAACGGTAAGAAACAGCAAGTTAGTTCCCTCCCCCAGATTGAAAATAAAATTATAGCTACAGGAAATTAACTACTCCATCAATGCCAACTGCTTCTAAAATTTATTGTTTGGTTATGAAGGTAATTTGGAAAGGTCTAATACCCATAAATCATTACTATGCTTTATAATCCATTTAAAAAACAATCCTGTCTTTTTATGTATTTCATATGCCTCATGCCTATACTAGTATCTGTCATTTTTTAGTACTGTCAGCAATAGAACTATCTCATTTGTCTTTATTTCTCCAAAGCATTCCACTAGTCTGTGACTTTCTCCAAACACTAATAGCTGACAGCTTCTCTCTCCCCAGAGAGTTACAGACTAAAATTTCTATTACGTAGTTAGCAAGACAGAACAAGAAGGTATCTACATGCAAAATTTTAGAACAGGAAAGTGAGTGAAAATCAGCATAGTATCAGCGTAAGCTCAGTGATGACAGAAACTTTGGAAACATCTGTAACTTCAGGTTTTCACACATAGGATGGCACTTGTCTGTCTGTACTAGGATGAGTTCTGCTGTGGCCAGGCTGGTGGTAGACGTGTCCCAGTGATCTCACAAAGTGCATACTTACATCAACAGCCAAGGTTGCTGCACCATGGAGGATGGGCACAGGATTCTGCTTCTCATAGTAGCATAGCTTCTCATGAATCTGGAAGAAAAGCAAATGAATATAAGTTCACCTGCTAGCTAACAATCTGAGATATTTAACTAATTTTATTGTAAATAGAAACCAATCCATTGAACATTTTGAACAAAAAGTATATGTTTCTATAAACCTAAAATGATAAATACGTGCGCATACTTCATCTACTACTATGGTTCAGTGTTTATAACATGAAGTCAAATGGAAAAAAAAAATTGCCATCAAATAGTACTTACATAGAACCTAACCTTTGTTTCCTCCCCAACAAGTACTAGCTTTATAAAATCTTTAATTTCTAAAACATATTGCTTCAATATTTCAAGTACTGATTGCAGTTTACATTCCTGCTAAAAACATAAATTTTGATTAAAGCAAAGCGGTAAAATGGCAGCCACATTCTGACAGTTCGGCAATCACCACCAAGAAGGAAGAAGCTCACACCACACGGCCCGGTGCACCAGCCCTCCAAGAACACACGCTCCCTTTACTTATTGTTCTTCACTTTTCAAAGTGCCAGCTTTCCCCCAAAACTCAAATTTCTAGGAAATAACGAGATTTCTTATAACTACAGACATTTCTCATAGCTAGTTAGCTTAAATACTTTTCCATATTGGAAAATAAATAAAATTATGTTAATAAATAAAAAACAATTGCGAATTTTATTTCCCATAATCAATATCCAAGAAACACAAAGGCAAGAATATATTTTAAAGCATTATAAGACAAAATGAGTTTGTCTAAAATTCTAGTATTATAATAAAGAAGTCAAAAATGCTTTGACAAATGCAAAACTGTCAACACTTGTTTAATCTATTTCAGCTCTTTTAGGATGCATTTAAAATCTTATACTTGAAAATTACTTTAGCCTCTTATTATTTCTAGTTGAACAAACTGTTCTCCACTATATATGAAAAACAGTTGCACCTCACAATTTCCTGTTTCTAATGGGTTATCAAGTAATATATTTCTTTAATTATTCTCAAAGCTACCCACACTTCCTTATAAAAAGTCTGGAAGATAGATTTTAATTTGAATAACCTGATACTATTGCTAAGAGAGGATTTTATTACCTTTTGGCAACCTAGTACATAATGCAAAGCATCAGGAAAAGAATTTTGACACATGATATTACCAGGATGATCAGGGAAACATTCTTATTTAATAGCATGGAACTGTTAAACATTTATCACATTCAATTAATAAACAAAATTTTAAGAATACAGCTTTATTAGGAGTAAAGTTCAATTTGAAAAATTATTAAAGTATAACTTAAAGCAAAACCAACCATCTTAAGAGCTAAATTAATTTTGCTCAAGCCATTATCAAGAGTTAGGTTGCCTCAACATATACTGTGATCAAATACTGAACTTACTGTCTCATAAATTCCTTTAACTTTATTGCATTTGCTTGTTTAAATGTGTGCTTCTCTGCAGTAATAAATATAGAAGCTTTTACTTACTAGACACCACATGCCTGGATTATCTATATGGTAATCAGTTCTATTAGTAATATAGACTTCCATGAGTTTAATATTTTAATATGGTAACCCTTACAAATACATTAAAAGGTAGACAGCACCATCATCCTGAATGTGACAGATAAACAGGTACATGGGAGTGAATAATTTGCTATGGTCCTACAAATAGTAAAAGGTAGAGTTGCATTTGAAACTCAGGCCATCTGGCTGAGCCTCAGAGCTCCCAATCACTCTGCTTGCCTCTCAGACTCACAGCTCATCTGTTTTCTTCCCTAACCTCAAATACCACTGAACATATACGACCTGTTTGTAGGACACAGAAAGGGCGCTGAATAGAGATATGTCATGAACAGTAATGGCTGTTTTCAGTGACGACAGGATTACTGACAGTTACCCCTACCTCCCCCTTAGTTTTTCTTTCTTATGGGTCTTAATTTTTCTATATTACATACTCCAAATAAATATGTTATTCATCCACTTAATTTGCCTCCTCTGAGTGTCTTTTTAAAATAGCTTCTCCTTCTACATCACCTCCTCTAGATCCTCATCACCAGCCCACTCTGCTCACTTCTAGACTTCCACTATATTGACTATTTAAAATGTTCTCCTAGAATTTCCAAATTCTGGCAACCCTACGTTGATAGGCATTTTACTTCAGTACATAGTTTTATTTTATTTTATTTTTTTAAGATTTATTTTATTGTTTAAGAGGTGAGAGAGAGGGAGAGAAAGAGAGAGAAGGCAGGATGGCTCACAGAAGTCTCCATAGTTGTGCATCATTAGTTGTGACACGGTTTCACTCCCCACAGGTGGATGTGGGGCTGCACAGATGGGAACTGAACAGGGGAGGGGGCCTCCCACAGGGGAGGCGAGAACCTTCGGGGCCATCCTGGCGGTTAACAGCTGCAGGGTGGTTCAGCATATGGGGTTTGCACAGACCTGGGCTGGGAATCATCCCCAGACCTTACAATTGTGAGATAAGCGTTCATCTGCTGAGCTATCCTGGCATCCCTGACAGTACATAATTTAAAAAATTAAGTTGGTAGGAAAATAAAAATTACTCTAATTTTGAGCTCTTCACTGTTTCCAAAAACACTGACTGAAATTCTACTCTTTTAAAGATTTATTTTTACTGTTATTTTGACAGAGAGAGAGACAGAGAGAAGGGGGAGGGCCCAGAGCAGTCTCCATAGTTGTACATCATCAGGTTTCGACATAGTTTCATTCCACAGGTGGGTGCGGGGCTGCACAGGGCAGGAACCAGGCTGGGGGCCTCCCGCATGGGCCACAGTGAGAACCAAACTGGGGCACACCTCAGTTCAGCACATGGGTCTGCATGGGCTGGGGCCGGGATTTTATCCTCAGTCTCCGGGGCTGCAAAGTGAGCACTCAACCCACTGAGCCATCCCGGAATCCCCCCAAATTCTACTTTTTAATACCAGCAAAGAAATTTAAAAACCAAAATGATTTTTAAATTCTAATACAATAAACAGGCAATATGTGTAGACTGCACTTCAAGGTTGTCCAAGAGAGCTTTCTGTGGTGTTGAAATCATTCTATATCTGCTTCTTCAATATGTAATTTGGACTAGTTATATGTGGTTATTGAGCACTTGAACTGTGGCTAGTATACTTGAAGAACTGAATTTTTATTTAGTTTAATTTAAATATAAATAACCATAGGTGGCTAGTGGCTTTCATATTGGATAACATAAAAGTTTTATATTACACACTGTGTAATTTCTCTTTTCATCCCAGAAAATTTAACTCTGATATAATTTGACAAATCTTCCTGAGTGGTAACATTTTGGAAACCAATCGACAAATATATAACAAAAGATGTGGCTCAATCATCAATAAGGCAAACTAGCATCTATTACTAAATAGACAAATCTGCTAGATTTCACTTGTTTTAACTAAACATGTCCCTTTGAAGATTAAACCATGTATTGATTAAAGTATACTTTGTTTTTCTCCCCTCTACAAGAAGAGAGCAGAAGTGGAAGGAGTTGTGGAAAATAGGAGTTAGGAGTAAAAGTATGGAGAGAAGGAAAGACTGGTTAAATTAATTTCATATGAAAATATATATATAATTATTCAAAAGTAAAGTCCTAAAAAAGAATGGCATGATCAAATATGTAAAATACACTACTAGGAAAAAAAGGTAATTTCAAGATATGTACACATTTATGCTCTATTAAATAGAATACACTTTGTGTCCACGGGGTTTGTTTTTTATAATTATATTTGTAATCAGAAAAAGTCAGTTAAAATAAAAATCATTTCTATATGTAACTGATTCTTATAGGAAACATATAATTACCTTCATTTACACACATCTTGAAAACAGATGTTTAATATTTATAAGGGAATGTAGTGCCAATTATCTAATTTAGTAGAAAATTACAGTAGAAATTGTTTTAAATGAAGCTTCAATAATGAGAGTATAAATAAGGCTTAACTAGTCCCAATGCAATCATTTGTTTTCAACTTCTCAGTGATGTGTAGAGGCATTGAAACTAAAAAACCTACTCATGGTTACTGGAATGATATTAAATAAACCAAGGCTGTAAAATCGGTTTCCTGTCTTCTACTGTGAGTATAAAAGAGTACTAAAAATAACTGTTCAGCAGTTTGAATCTCTACTATGTTAATTAAAAGTACCCAATCCAGAACTGGCACATGCATCCACACAGAGACAAAACACACACACACACACACACACACACATGCACGCACACACACACCCATCTACCTTCATTTACAACATGGAAAGGAAGGAATTCTGAGTATAAAAAGATCCCTGGGACACAACGACAGCCAGGAAGAGCTGGAAATTACACACTATGCTGTGTAGAAATAAAAAAATAAACGTATTCTAATGGCTGGAACCCTCATTAAATAGAACAATTTAATCTTTTCTCCAAAAGGGAAAAAAAATGGCTCAAGAGAAAAAGGGGACAATAAAGAAAAAGGGAGATTTGGAACTGAAAAACAAACAAAGCAAAGGCAATAGTGCAAACTATATATACTCCTTTCCAATTTTATGCCACTAACCTCTCCTCTCTTTTGGTTAATTTTCTGGGTCAATAACTCCAGAAAGAAATAATTTAATAGTACTGTTGAAAGCTGGTATCGTTGTTTTGTTCCTGCCTTTATTGTGATACCGGTAAATTCTGGCTTTCCACTACCATTGATATAGATTATCAAGGAAAATCAGTAGCCATGCATTCTAAATTGATCAAGAATTTTTTTTTTAAATCAAAGTTCAATTTCATAAAATGCTTTTCAGCATTAACAAATATTTTGACTTTTTTATTTGATCAGTTATTATGGTAAATTCTATTTATAGATATCCAAATATTGACCCATCCTGGCACTCCCACAATGCACCTCACTTGGTTATGATATATTATTCTTTTAATATGCTATGAAATGCCACTGACTACTATTTTATTTAGAATTTTTGCATCAATATTCATAACTGAGGCTGGCATTTGTGTATTTTAAATTTGTTTGTTTGTTTGTTTGGTCCTGTCTTTATTGGGTCTTTTTTTTTTTTTTTAATGAGGAGTGACTTTCTAAATTTTATTTATTTTTTGACACAGAGAGAGAGAGAGAGAGAGAGAGAGAGAGATACAGAGACAGAGAGAGAATTGAACTGGGGGAGCTCCCAGTCCAGCACATGGGTCCGCACGGGCCGGGGCCGGGACTCGATCCCCAGTCCCCGGCGCTGCAAAGTCAGTGCCCAACCCACTGAGCCATCCCGGCTTCCCCTTTATTGGGTCTTGATATCAGTGTTAATTTCATTTTGTTATTTTTAAAACTATGAAAACTCTCCTTATTTTTATATGTTCTAAAAACATCTAAATATCAATGTTATAGTCATTTTGTTATTTTTAAAACTATTAAAACTTCCCATATTTTTATATGTTCTAAAAACTCCAATTTCTGAAGAACACTAAACTAAATGCCACCCCACTGCCCCCTGATATTTCTTCAAAAGCAGTCAAAGGAACAGAAGATGAAGAAGACCTGAACAAAGGCTGTGGCTGGAGGGTTAAGAAAGCCTGAGTAGACAAAGAAAAGGCAGAAATTTATGTGACCACAGCAAGTGGCAAATGATGGTGAAAGTACATGACCAATCTAAGAACATCAAATGAGATTTCCAGGCAGAATGTGGTTTGTGATAAAAAAAATTAAAAAAAGTCTAGATCTATGAGTTTCATTAACATGTGCTAAAAAGACCTGTCTTAAAACATCCATCACTCTGGTTGCCTTATTCCTGAAGGAGAAAGTTCTATTTTGGGGGATAAAATGAAACCCTCAAGCAGGAAAAAAGTCTAACAACTAGATCAAGCTTGTCCAACACATGGCCCACAGGCCACATGAGCCCCAGAATGGCTCTGAATGCAGCCCAACACAAATTAGTAAACTTTCTTAAAACATTATGTTTTTTTGTATGTGTGTGATTTTCTTTTTTTTTTTTTTTAGATCATCAGGTATCATTAGTGTATTTTATGTATAGCCCAAGACAATTTTTCTTTCAGTGTGGCCCAGGGAAACCTAAAGGTTTGACACCCCTGACCTAGAAGAAAAAATTCTTAGAAAAAAAGAGTAACCATCAAAATTATTTCAAAGACCTTAAGAAGCTAGCTACCATGGTTGTCAACTATCATCTGCCTATAGGAATTTAAAGACAGTTTGCCCACAATCCTAAATTCTGCTGAAGCCGAAGAGGAAACAATTTTGAGAATAGCCAGGACCTGGTCAGGAACTGTGGCAAGCACTCCCATGTGACTATGGAAAATGAGTGTTAGGAACCAGACTTCACTGAGAGGACTACCCAGCAACCACAAATTGGCTGTCACGTCCTTACTCAAATCCTTCTGAGGCTTGCCACTGCACTCGAGATTAAGTATATGCTTGCCAACACGCTTAGAAAGCCAGTCGGTAAATGCATGACCTTGTCCTTTCAGGGCTTTACCTCAAGCCATGCTCCCCCAAGTTCCAACCACTGGGACCTTATATTAGTTCCTCAAACCAACAGAGACCCTCCTACATCAAGGCATTTTCTCAGCCTGCAATGCTGGTTAGTCTTGAGGGTGCTAACACTCATGTTTGGGTCTCAACTCAAATGTCACTTTATACAAACATGCATTCCTCAAGAGTCCTATCCAATAAGAATTAGTACACCCCCTTATTACTAATAGTTCTGATACTTCTCTATTCCTTTTTATCATCATCCTTATCAGACTTCATCCTTGTAGATTTATTGTATTTACCTGCTTACTCCTGTCCCCACTAGGTAATGAAATTCATACACTTAGGAAAATGTCCCTAGAATTTGCCACTATATTCCTAGCTCATAGTCCAATACCTTTCATAAAATAAAAGCTCAAAAATTATAATTATTATTAACTAATAATTAATGAGCCTATGAATCTTATAATCCCAGCCAGCTAGTCACATTCTGAGATTTATTTTAAGAGATGGTAGTATAACTTTTTTCTTGTCCCTAAATTGATGATGATATTGAAACTAGCTTTTCTATCTCAAATAAAATTTCTCACAAAATCTATAACTTCCAAGACATTTTTAGTTATTAAAAGTACCCAAAGCTGAAGAAAAGAAGTGTTAAGTCCCATATTCTAAGGAAAATTTTCATCAACTGGAAATCTACATATGTCTAGAGCTTAACAGATAGCTGAAATGTAAACATCAACTATTTCCATCATCCCATCTGCCCCTTCCCAGTGTGTATGAACAGACAAGTATATAGTATATGAATGCATATGTATAATATATATGAGAACAAAAGACAGAAAAAATGTCTTACCAAGGTTAAGAAAAAAATAGAAGTAGTGAGTCTACAAGCCAAGTGAAGAGTAAAACAATAAGGGCAAGTCTCTTATGACAAGCCCTAATGGAGAATGGGAGTGCAGACAAGAAGACTGAAAAAATACTCTCCAGCTCAGGCAACCAACTAACTGATTTACCCTTTGTGTCTAATTAGGGGAAAGGGACATGTGAGATGGCAGAATAAAAAATGGGAGCAGTGGTGGGTGCAGACCATTGCTTGGCTTACAAATAATGGTGAATTTCCTGGGAATCAAATAGACCCCAATGAAGGTAAGTGGGATAAGCCACACTGCTGATAATCCAGCCAACCACATTGCAAAAGGCTATGGGTTGCACCAACTGTGGACCCCAGGAGAGAGGCAATATTTGTGTACTTAACCAAAGAGGTAAGGATGGCAGCGTCAGCTTAAGAAGAAGCAACAGTGTGAATAATTAAGTAGAAAATATCATTCCTTCCCCATTTTTTTCCTCCTAGTACCAACACACTGTAAGACCTGGAACTTCTCCCAGAGATAAACTAGTCTATCTCCCAAGGAGGGGTAGAGTGTGGGAATGATAGAACACAGTAGGCCCCATCCCCATCTCAATTCCACTACTCCTGGCTGGTACTAGGGAAGGGAAGAGGTGTGGTTTAAACCAGATATGACAAAGGAGTCTTAAATTGGTCTTTTAGTAACTAAAAATGTCTTGGAAGTTATAGATTTCATGAGAACTTGTGTTTGAGATAGAAAAACTACTTTCAATGTAACACATTTTGGTACAGAGATTAGAGAAAAATTAAAATTGCATTTTATTTGCATTTAGTGGTTCAAAGTATTATAGACCAACAGTTCTCAAACACTTTTGGTCTCAGAGCCCCTTCATCCTCTTAAAATGCACTGAGGACCTCAAAGAATTTTTATGTGAGTTATATTTATTTATGTTTGTAGCACTGACATTAAAATAAAAAAATTTTAAATTATTAATTCACTTAAAGTGAACGTTAAAATACATGCCTTATGTGAAATAAGTATGTTTTCCAAAATAAAAATTTTAGAGAAAAAGGGTTGTTTGATTTTACCAATTTGCAAATATCTTTCAATTCTGCCTGAAAAGAAAACATCTTGGAGTCTCCTATGTACTTCTGCATTCAAGCTCTTGGGAAATGTTGCATTGGATAAAGAAATGAAAAAGAGTCCAGCCTTGCAAATTTATATTCAGCAGAGGGAGTAATATTTTAGCAGCCTTTTTAACAACTGCGGATATACAGGTGGTAGGTTTTTTTAGAGGCAAGTCGCATGTGGACTCTGAAGCCTTATCAGCAAGCCTTCCATTCTGCATATTACATTATAATCATTGATCTCTCCTGAACTCTACATGGCCCTTTTATCCACCTGTGATTTTGTAATATTATGCCTTGGTCATTTGGAAAACACTGAGTTATGAAGATTCTCTAAACATTAATGTATTTCATAGTATAGCAACAATAACAAAATCCCATTTGTTAATATTCCCATTAATTTTATTTTTTTTAAAGTCTTGGAAACCTCCCAGGGGGCAGATACAAGTTTTTCAAAATTCTAATACCTTCTTGAAAGCTTGAATTTTATCACTGGCATCTATACAGCTGGTTGTTGTCTTTGAAGTGACAGTCTCGCTTTCATGTGAGACAATATCTCCCAAACACCATCCAATCTGAATAAGCATAGTTTCTTTTAAGTAAGAAAGGTATCCCATGGTGGGAGGGATGGGGGGAACAGTAGCTTCTTTGGTTCTCTTTGATACACAGCAAAGTGCTTTCTGAGTGCTTCTCATTTCTTTCATATTAAAAAGACTTGAGAGTCGAATGACAAAACTCAATGGTTCTGATTTAATGCAATTAATAGTAATTTTTACAGCTTCATCAAGCACATTTTAATTAAAAATGGCCCTTTTTTTTGTTGTAAGTGCATGGTGGTTAAAAACATGATGATTTTTCAAGTCTCTTGCTTACAGGTGGGATTAAAACTGAAAGTAACAAAAGAAACAAAAACTCATGGACACAGTCAATAGTTTAGTGGTTACCTGAGGATAAGGGGGGAAGTGGTGGGGGACGTAGGGAGTTGAGGGAGTAGGGAGGAGGCATCCTATACATCAGGGGTGGCCAACTTTTCTGTATATAAGATCTACTTTTTATCTTAAAAGTGTGTCACGATCGACTTGTTGTCATAGGCGTAGTCTAAGGGGGAAGAAGGGGTGTGAAATGCATACTATGTTTATACACTGTGTTTCAGTATAAGGTGCATTCCAGAGAGATATGGGTAGATAAGTAAAATATATGTTCAAAACTATTTTTTATTTTTTAAATCACTTATTAAGTTTACGAGATATAGGCTCATGAAGAAAATAAATTTCCAGACCCAACTTTTGATAGCAGCATTCCATACATGCGGTACCTAAAAAATTCGATTTTCCAACACTTTTTCAAGATAGATTTTTACTAACTTAAAATGCAATTTAATTTTTTTATCAACTGCAATGTATAAGTTGTTGTACAATACGTTCGTAAATATGAAAAAGTTGTTATAAAAATGCACAGTATGGCTGATAATTTGATTTCAATATTTCACTTTCGCATTTTTTGGGGGGCCAGGAAAATTTATCATGAAAGAATAATATGACTTACTTTTTGCTAATCTATCAATAGCTCGCTGAGTACACCTCGTACTGAAATATAGATATACGGCTTATCTACCTACG
>PVKE010022748.1:0-25256 GCA_004027555.1 Craseonycteris thonglongyai
GAATCAGCGAGGTCCCTGCTCTCCTGGGAGCGGAATCAGCGAGGTCTCTGCTCTCCTGGGAGCGGGGTCAGCGAGGTCCCTGCTCTCCTGGGAGCGGGGTCAGCGAGGTCTCTGCTCTCTTGGGAATGGGGTCAGCGAGGTCTCTGCTCTCTTGGGAATGGAATCAGCGAGGTCTCTGCTCTCCTGGGAATGGGGTCAGCGAGGTCTCTGCTCTCCTGGGAGCGGGGTCAGCGAGGCCTCTGCTCTCCTGCTTGTTTTGCACCTGGTGGGGTGACCAGCATGACCGTCCCTGAACTGAATCTCACTCATCAGTGGTGAGTTTGGGGCTGAACATGGAACAGGTGATGGGACAGAGACTGACAAGAGGGGCTTCTTCAGGGTGAAGTTCTCACTACGGGAAGGAGGGCACAGTCACACTGTGCTTTGAATCACCGTGGGCACTGCGTGCAACGTGGAGCAGGCAGCTGGCTGTGACCACAGTGTCATCCCGGGGGGCAGCCCAGGGTGGGGGGCGCGCAAGAGGGGTCAGGAGTTCAGCATAAGCAGGTGGGAGAACAGACATTCAGTGTGTCCCAAGGGCCTTCCAGGAAGGGCGGGTCAGGAGGCCGCCCTGTCCGGGGCGAGGAGGACTCAGAGGACATGGGAGCTGGTGACTGAGCACAGAGAGCGTGACAGGTGGGGGTGAACATGGGGGAATCGCCAGGGCCGGGCCAGGAGCAGGCTATCTGTGCCGGGGCACCAGCGCGGTGTGAGCGGGCTGTACGGCATCTGCGTCTGCACACCTGCGCTTCAGAGCGTTGTCAGTGTAAGTGACTGGCAGCGGCAGTCACGACATGGCGTGAACTCACTGAAGGAGGCCGTGGAAGCGCCGTCCCCAGCGGGCTGAGGACAGGGTCCGGGGGTGGCACTGTTTCAGGACACAGGCCCTCCATTTCTTTGGGCATCTGTCTCCCTGACAGACAAGAACGAATGATGCCGCTAACTTCCGTGTGGTTGTGACGGGAGTTACGATGAGCGTCTGGAACCTCATAGATAAAAATGGCATGAAAGACCCGTACAGTCACCTAGTGCTGACCACAGGGGAGCCACTCACCCTCCAGCCAACCCGAACCCCACGCGCTTCAGCCTGCAGGGAGCACGTCTCTCCTCAGCGTCCACAGCGTCCCCTCCACGTTCTCGAGGGAAGCTTACGTGGAGGGGACGGCAGCTCCCGAAACACTCCCATGGCAAGGACGGCGTTTGGGACGTGGCTGGAGGGGGCGGGGCTGACACGGCTGCTTGCTCCGGGCCCGGGCGTGTGCAGCCAGGTGTGCGAGGCTGGGAGCACAGGGCTGTTACATGTTGTGATGACAGCTGTGTCCCCAGCACATGGTTGCTGCCGGGAGCATGGCAGGTATCCGTCAGTACTTGTGGAAGGAAGGACAGACGGAGTGGAGGGAGGTGTTCGGGCCTGGGCTGGAGAAGTCACTGTGGGTCCGGCGTCTTCGGCCAGCAAACTGCGGTTCCCAGATGACACAAGGAAACGTGGGCTCCTCTGCTTGTCTGTGGGCTTCGTGTTTTCTTCTCTGCGGCTCGTCGCTTCAGTAAAGCTACTGGGTTCTGGGCCTGCTTTCACATTTTAAAATTTATTTTAAAAATGCATTAGAGTTCTATTTACATGCCACAATTTGACTGAATGAACTCTTCTACACTCTATTCATCAATTGGCAGCGGGGCACACTTATCATCGGCACATTTCTTAGTCTCTGAGGTGATTTCTTCATGTTTTCCTACGTGTTGATCTCAGGTGTTGGAACAGGCTCTTCATCAGTGTCTGCCCACGGGGGCGCCTTCTTATCGCTGTAGATTAACAATGAAAACTTCTAAAACCGCTAACATTTGCTGATCGATTAGTATGTGCTAGGTTTGGGGATAAGGCATTTGCATGATTATCTCACTTCTAGGGTAGAATATTATTACCCTCCCCTCGGGAGTAAAACTGCATCTTGTTTATTTTGAAATCGGAACAAGCAAACTCAGATGCCGGGGACGTTACCAGCTCATGTTCAGGACTGACTTCACGCCAGAATGTTTCTTCCCTTTGTACTTGATGTAGTTGCGTTTTAAAAATTCTTTTTCAAATTGAATACGAACGTGTTCGCTGAGTGCTTCACTGCGTGTTCTCCTCTCCTTACCTGAAGCTGTGCCTCTTTCCCGCCTGAGAAATCACGCTTGTTAGAAACCTACCGTCTGTCATCCCGGCTGTCCTGTGATTTATTATAAATACACAGTAGCGGGTACTGTGATGCATCACCGAGCACAGCGCCTGGGGGACAGCAGGTTGCCCCCCAATAATCACGTCAAGCGATATCCTCACGTGGTCATGTCGTCCCGTGTCGTGTGCTGTTGTCATGTGTTGTGTGCTGTCGTCACGTGTCATGTGCTCTTGTCACGTGTCATGTGCTGTTGTCATGTATCATGTGCTGTCATACTGTTGTGTTGTCCCCAAATCTCAGTCCTCTCATGCTGTCTCCTTGCCTCTCGAGCCGTCCCCATGTGTCCCTCTCACCGCCTGCCCTGTAGCCTGTTCTACACATGTCACCTGCCTCTGCCTTGGTTCAGGCCTGTCCTGGGACTTGGGTGTTTTTATCCCGTGTTTGTCTATCGAAAACTCTGCTGCCCTTTAAGATCCTGCCCAGGTGATGAGGCTTCTGTGAGCCCTTTGCTGCTGCCTGGCAGGGTGTGTGGGGTCCCTGTGAGCTGGGGGGGGGCAGTGCTCCTGAGTGTTCACCAAGGCCCAGCCTGCACCGGTGTCGTGAATGCACCTGTCACTCACCCCGCCTGTCTCTACACACAGCTGTCATTGTCCCCACGGCAGGGCTGAGGGGTGACTCATTTGCCCGGAGATATGCCGGAAAGTGGGCAGTGGCTGACGCTGGCCTGGCCCCCACGTCTGGGCTCTTTCCCACGAAGGACGGTACATTGGGACAGTTTGTGCTCTGAGCTGCTGTGATTTGGGTGGGGTCTGCCTGCCGTGGTCTCTGAACACCTCAGTCTGTTCCGTGGGGCCTGGTGCCCAGCACAGACGGCCCCGGGAGGTTTCCATGTTGTTACTGGGATGTAACGCTCCACTGTTGCTCACAGTCATTTGTGCCTGAAAGATTTTAGCCGAGCTGTGATCTTAAGTATTAAGTCAGCAGAGACTCTTCTATTTCAGCAGTTTGTGCTGAGCCACAGACAGTTATGAAACATGTCTCAGGTGTGCTGACACGTCAGACTGTCACATTAAGAAAAGGTGACAAGGGGAAGAGCCGGGATGGCTCAGTGGGTTAAGTGCTCACTTTGCAGCCCCAGGAACTGAGGATCGAATCCCGGCCCCGGCCCGTGTGGACCCATATGCTGAGCTGGGGAGTGCCTCCAGTTCAGTTCTCACCGGGGTGAGACCCCGGCCCAGTTCCTGCCCTGTGCAGCCCCGCCCACCTGTGGAATGAAACTATGTGGAAAAACCAATGATGTGCAACTATGAAGACTGCTCTGGGCCCTCCCCCTTCTCTCTGTCTCTGTATCTCTCTCTCTCTCTCTCTCTCTGTCAAAAACAATAAAAAAATTTATTTTTTAAGGAAAAGAAAAGGTGATGCAGAAAACAGTCACCGGTGGTCTTTTGGGGGTGATGTGTGTGCAGGCGCGAGGCGGGCGGCATTGCGGGGACACTGTGCCCAAGTAACCACCTGTCTCTGTCTCTCTCTGCAGAGTCGCAGTGCACGCTGTGCGGGGAGCCAGAAGGTGAGTGTGCGGGCCTGGGGGGAGGGGCCCACGTTGCGCTCCCCGGTGACAGACGGTGACAGATGCCAGAGGCTGCCCCGGCACGGCAGGCTGGCTTTGTGGTGTTTGATGGAGAAGCGCGTGAGGTGACCAGGCCGGAGCTTGGGACAGGGTCCGTCCTGGAAGGGAAGTGGGCGGCAGCCCCGCCTATCCTATTCGGGGTCAGGAGTGTGGTGGGCGGCACCCGGTCGGGTCTGCACTGGCCTGTGCTGCTCGGTGCTGCGGCGCATCGGCCGCCGGGGGGCCCCGCCGGGCCACGCCGCAGCCACTACGGCTGCGAGCAGCTGCGTGAAGCGCTCCGGGTCCCGGGCTGGTGGGTCCCCGTCTGGCCCTGCCTTGCAACTCGGGTGGGGGCCGACCTTCTCTCCCTGGCGCACAAGCATGGCTCCCAGCTCACTGCCTGGGCCGTGTGCTCCGGAGCCAGGCACGCCGCGGTCCAGCTCACGTTTCTGATGGCCCTGGAAGGAGTGAAGGGGAGAGATGGTGAGCACCTGCCCCATGTACGGGGCCTGAGGTCCCCTGAGTCCCCATCTCATCCTCTGCTTTCAGCAGAAACAGGCAGCTCGGCTAGAGACCCCGTCGGCCCCGGGAGCCCGGGAGCCAGGCCAGCGGGCGGCCTGGGCCACAGACCCCACGAGGCTGCCGTGAGCACGGGGCATGCGGGGCTGTGCGAGCTTCGCTGTGCCCACCGCACAGGCCTCACTCACAAGCTGAGAGGAAACAACACGCGGCTAAGTCGGCGAGTCCTTCAAACACCGACTTCTCCAGTGTTTGGTTGAGATACTATGACAAAGTGCTCAAGACCCTTTCTGCGTCGTTGGAGGGGTATGTGTCTGCGTCGTTGGAGGGGTGTGTGTCTGCGTCGTTGGAGGGGTGTGTGTCTGCGTTGTTGGAGGGGTGTGTCTGCGTCGTTGGAGGGGTGTGTGTTTCTGCGTCGTTGGAGGGGTGTGTGTCTGTGTCGTTGGAGGGGTGTGTGTCTGCGTCGTTGGAGGGGTGTGTGTCTGCGTCGTTGGAGGGGTGTGTGTCTCTGCGTCGTTGGAGGGGTGTGTGTCTGCGTTGTTGGAGGGATGTGTGTTTCTGCGTCGTTGGAGGGGTGTGTGTGTCTGCGTTGTTGGAGGGGTGTGTGTCTGCCTTGTTGGAGGGGTGAAGTGGGGAGGGACAGCCACGGGAAGGCCAGTCGCTTCTGCTCTGATGTCGTCAGCTTCGCTGGCAGGTGAGACATGAGCCGTGGGACCTCTGACATCTCCTGTCAAGGGGATGCCGTGTGTGACGGTCCTTGGATGGTGCAGCGGAGGTGCTGGCCTCAGGCGGCCACACGCTGTGCGGCATCATGAACGTGGCTTGCTGCTGACGGCCATAAAGAGTAGGTTCGGGTCCCAGTGACTCAGCACAACTCACAGCTCGAGGTGGGGCTCCCTCGGGGTCCTCATGGGAGGTGCCACTGCTTCTGTGCTCAGCACGCGAGTGGGGTCCACTCAGGATGGCGCAGGCGGACGGTCTGCAGCCGCCGGGCCTCCCGGCCCCATGTCCAGAGTCTGGGGCCCAGAGCCTTGGGGCGGGAAGGACGTGCCGTTACTGCCCTGGGGGCAGAGGCCAACCTGATTGCACAGAAGACAGCCCCTCGGGCCTGTGGAGGTGACCCCGCCGGCGGGCCGGTGACCGGCCATGGGAGGTGGGTGTGAGCCACGGCGGCCTCCCTGCACCCGCACCCTCAGCCTCGCTCACCGCACAGCTCCGAGGCCGTTCAGCAGTTGGGTGATGCTGGTGGCGTTGCTCCAGTTGGGTGGGGGTAGCGCCCGGTGGCAGGAGCTCAGCTGCGTGTGGTGTTTGAAAAGCACTGTCCTATGAATATTCATGCATTTTTAAATCATTTAAGTGATTAGTCCAAGTGCCAGCCGGCTGGGTGCGGTGAGTGGAATCTGAAATCAGCTTTTTGTGTTGGGTAATTTCTCCAGCAGCTCCTGCCAGTTAACTGGCAAACACGTCCACCCAGAAAGGGTCGGAGCCGGAGGCTGTGGACGGGACGTGTGGCAGGCCTGGCTGCCAGCTGCTCCCTGCGCCTGCAGGTCACGGCCTCGGCTCACTCAGCTTCTCTCTCAGGAGGCTGCCAGCCGTCTCACTGCCCAGCCAGTGAATTGGGAAACGCCTATTTGCATTTTAATGATTACTTCTCTGGGACAGAGCTAGCTTAGTGGTGTAGACGGAATAATTAGCGTCGTCTCCGATGATAATATCTGTCAAGCCAGCGAGGCTAGAAATGTGTTCACGGGACGCGGGAGTCCTCGGGTCCTGCAGCTGTGGGTCCCCGTAATGGTGCAGCCTGGCCTGCCTTTCAGAGAAGGTCACGTCATCCGTGTACAGAGAACCTGCATTAGTTTCAATACGCACATTGCCGACACGTTGCATCGCGAGGTTTCTGAAATCTGGACAGCTGTTTTTATGGGGTGACATGGTTAATGGGATGTATTGTTATTTATCAGTATCTTTCTTTCTACTCTTAATGTACAGACAGTTCAACTCTGATTCTTACAAGACAGGAGCAGGAAAGTGGAGTCTTTCCGTTAATCGGATGCGTCATGCCATCTGAAGGCAGAGTGACTAGAATGTTCTGCTAGCTCGGGACCTAACCTGTTCTAAAAGAAAAGAAAAGAAAAGAAAAAAAAACTTTTAAATTCACTAAAACAGTCTCATTTGTTAAAATAATTTGCTATAGTGACGTAAGAAGATGGTTTCTTTTTGCATCATTTTTCTAGTGGTTCCTGGTACTTTTTAGACATGGGCAGTAACTGGATATTCTGTGGCAAGATCACTTTGTTCTTCAGTCTTGACCTTGCAAGTACCCCTGAGGGTTTTGTATGATGTAACCCGTCAATTCTGTGTCTGTAGGAAAATAATCTGAGAGTATATGATCCTTTAGAACTGTACCGACTGACACCTGCAGCCGCCTGTGCTTGAACAGGACAGTTACGGACTTTGGGTGGGACCGCAGGGGTGCGTCCATGGCTTGGCCTCTTCATCTACAGGTTCGTGGTGCCCTCCTGGCCAAATGGATGTTCCGACGTGGGAGCCCGGTGAGGACGCCCCGGGGATGGGGAGAGCAGCACCTTGGATCCATGTTCCTTAATCTGGCTGAGAGTCAGAGAGAGTCGTCTGTTATGATGCAAGTTTGGAGGAAAGGGAGATGCTACACAATGTTGGGACGGACTTGAGCACGAGAGACTCTTTGGTGAAGGAGGTTGGAAGAGCGGCTTCGGATGTGGCGGGCGGGTGTGGTGGCCACGGTGTGCGGCGGGTTATTTGGAAAATGTTGTTTGCAGAAATTCCATCCCCAAAGTAAGACACAGGTTCTCAAAGACAGTTTAAGGTGAGAGGTTTTCTTTCTGAATCTCCTACTTCTTCCTTCTTCACTTTGACCATTTACAGACACAACTTGCATGGTCCTGCATTGTGGACATTTCTGCCCCTTCATAGCTCAGAGAGGGGAGTGAGGTGCTGTCCTGATGTCCTGGCTTTGGAAATACAAATACTCGAGATTTCCCCCCACAGATGACTCTAAACGATGGAAAGTTTCCATGCTGCTTTTACACCGTTGAATGTGTGTCATCCTGAGATGTAAAGAGCTCTTCACAATTGAGAAAAAAATAACAAGATCGCTTTGTGAAAACTGAACATCAGAGGGTTTAGAAAGAGGCCTTTCGAGGCCACCTCCCGGCTCCATGCCCGTGTCTGCCCCCACCAAGGGCGCCACCTCCCAGCTCCATGTCCCCACCAAGGGCGCCACCTCCCGGCTCCATGCCCCCACCAAGGGCGCCACCTCCCGGCTCCATGTCCCCACCAAGGGCGCCACCTCCCGGCTCCATGTCCCCACCAAGGGCGCCACCTCCCGGCTCCATGCCCCCACCAAGGGCGCCACCTCCCGGCTCCATGCCCCCACCAAGGGCGCCACCTTCCGGCTCCATGTCCCCACCAAGGGCAGCGGCACCTCAAGTGCAGCTGCTGCCCTGCGTTTTGAGGGTGGACCGTTTTCATTGGGTGCTTTGGGCAGGAATGCTCTTTGCTGATTTCTGTTCCCGGGTGGTTTATTATAGTAAGTTCTCAACACGCACCGAGCACTCTAGAAAACCCCGTGTGCTTGGGGATTAGAGAACTCAGCTAATTTTTCCGAGAGAAAACAGAACTGCACTCCAGCCCTCTGTCTTCTAGAACCGTAAAATGATTAGCATTTTACTGGAAATTGGAAAATGTTGTCTGGATGAAAAGAAGGGAAACTGTCTCATAGAAGCTGTGACAGAGGACATCAGGGGCACAGAGACTGAGCTGAGGAGGAAACCCAGCCCCACCCCCACTACAGACTCACAGGCGTGTGGGCGAAGGGCCAGGGCCCTGCTCCTCCCACTTGTTCCGTGTTCGGTGCTTCTGAGCGGCATTTACGCTTTTCTAAACCAGGACAAAACCACTGTTGGGGCCCAATAACAGCAGGTCGATGTCTGTGATTCAACAGCATCAAATTTCAGTTCAGCGGCAGATGGCTTGTCCCGCCCCGTCTCGTTTGTCTTGACTGCAAACTTAGCTTTGACGTCACAGAACAGAGAGGTTTGGATTGATGACACCATCGTCCTCTTAAACCCGATATGACTTTATGTCTACGGTGTTGCCTGTAATGTAAGTCATTCCACGTGTTTTAGTGCATGTGACACACACACCCTTCTGATACTGCACCTGATGTAGTTATGCAACACACAATCATGTGTCCATTTTCTACAAAAGGGAAACAAACTATCATCCTATCAAATATTCCTTTTGCCTGGGATTAGTTTCTGCATCTCGTGAGCTTTTTACCAATCCTTTCGTTACTGACACCTAGTGTGTGCGAGACATACGGGCCGGTGTTATTTCTCTGCCTGTGTTTCTTCCTAAAATACCCGTGATGAGGAAGTGGGAATGATATTGAAAGGGAAGGAAGACTCCAGACAGCCCAGTGAGACGAGCCGCTGACTCCCGCCCGGTCTCCCGACTTGCTCTTTAATGTCAGCCTAAGTAAAGAGAAACCGAAAGTTTAAGTCATTGGCACGAACTCGACCGCCTGTGTTTATATGCTGTGCAATGCCTGTCTTCATGCAGTCACTGCCATGAGGCTGTTTGTGTGTCGTGCTTGCACACACGTGTGCGTTCTGCTTCTGCCAGGACAGTGCACACCTGCACAGAGGTCACTGAGGCTCTGACTGCACCTGGGGTGACGTCTCCACTCAGGCCCCAGTCACTGTGCACTCGGGTCCTCGTCTCACCTCGTCAGCCTAGTGACACACCTGATGCATTTAGTGATGAGCTGCTCGTCTGTGGAGATCAGTCCACAGGAGCTGAACTTGGTAAATTTGAATCTTTGGGGGAGTAAAGAATGTCGCCAAGGAAAATGCAAGAACATTACAGAAGTAACTACCCTTTAGGCCCATGAGAAGGTCACTCCCATGTGACCCAATGGCGGGCGCGTCTATCTGAGGCAGGCCGGGCAGTGGGCGTGTCGGCTGCAGTCACAGAGGCGCCATGTGCAACATGTCGGACACGCCGTTGCGGGTGGGGAGCCGCCTGTCAGACACGGTGAGGGCGGTTCCCCAGGGGCTTCGTGCAGGCGCGGAACACCGGGTGTGGGAGACCAGAGGACACCCTCAGGCGCGGTCACAATACGGAGGTCCCAGTGCATTCGCGGATTCCTGCGCCTGGGGACTCACCTACCAGGCGTTCATTCGGTGGCCTGCGTGCACCTGCGCCCAGCCTCCTGTGAGTGGGGCCCGCATGGTGCTCGCTGAACACACCGGGGAGAGGCCGCGGGATGGGGGCTGGCCCCCTGGAGCGATCAGAAGCCCCTCCCGCCAGTCACCTTATGCTGCTTCCAGCTCTGATACGAGACACGTGATCCTTCAAAGAACCGCTGGGCACGTGTGGTCTGGCGCTCTGCAAAGATCGTTGCTGTGGAGCAAGGAGCTGAGCTGCCCCTGGGAGGAGTCCCTGAGTTTTGATACCATCTGATGCAGCATCAGGGCTGTATGCACTTGCCGGCCTGGCCTGAGATTTGTCCCATGCTGCCCGTCCTCCCCAGACTGCAGGTCTGGCTCCTCTTGTTCTCGCTTTTCCTCCAAATAAACGTGTTCGATTCTCTCGCCCACTGTTGAGAACCGCGCTATATATGTCCCCTACTTGTCCCGGTTGCTAAATCTAAAGAGATTATAGAACGTATTTCAAAATTCAAAATGATAAAAACTGTTTCGCCCTGGGTTCCAGATCAGAGCACCTCTCTTCCTTGAAAATAGTTTCTGATATTACTTTTCTCTATTTCACATGAATTCTCCTGTCTCATACATTTTAATGTGAGAAGCCATCTCAATTGTTTTAAGAAAATATGCAGGTCATAAACTTCGAAATAATTGGGTTGAAAACGCATGATTTCCTGTAGCAGTGGAATTGCAGATCGCACACCGCACTTGGCATTTACGGAGTTGTGCGGTTTTTATAGCTCTCTCTGCTATTAACGCACCGGCCTGTGCACAGGGACCCCGGGAAGCCGAAGGGAAGACAGTTTCCATTTCATGCAGAGCCGACAACGTGGCAGTCGTCGGAACCAGACACGTCCTTCGAATGCAAATGGCTTAACTTTGAACTTTTTCTTTTTCGGTCAGTGTGATGGCGCCTGTGGTTCTGCCCCCGGGGTTGCTGTGATGTGGAACGGGCATGTTCCCGGTGTGCTCACGCTGGTTAGAGGCCCTGGCAGCCCTTCCTGAAGGAGGGATGGCTGATGGGGAGGGTCAGGTGACTCAGAGGCAGGGACAACTGCTCCTGCCCCCCGTGTGCATCTGCCTCAGGGGCAGCCCTGGCTTCCGCGCAGGCGGCCACTTCCCAGCGTGGGAGCTGGGGATGTGCAGCGGGACTTACCCTCAGCCAGGCCACGAGTTCTGACCTTCCGAGGAGGCTGCAGACAGTGCTGCCCATGAGGGGCCCAGGCCAGCAAAAGCCAGAGTGTCCGTCCCTCGTGCAGAGACCTGCGGGGACCTCGGCGTCCCCACTCCAGCTGGGGCCCAGGGAGGTGACCGGATTCGCACCCAGACCCTGCCATAGACGCGCTGTGACCTCACGCACGTCCCACCACCTGTGTGAGGCTCGGCTGCCCCATCCGGCGCCTGTGGACGGCAGCTCTGACTCTGGGGTCCTTCATGGCGACTTCCGGGGCCTTCTGTCTTCACGTGGGTGCACTTCCTAGTGCTTGTCAGGTCCTCACTGGCCCCGATGTGCCCATTCGCGTCCCGTCCTTGCGGAAGACCGCAGGGCCCATCGTTGCTGCAGGGGCCTGGGCTGTGGGGGCAGGGGCCTGGGAGCACTCACTCCTCCGAGGGACCCGCTGCCCCACATCCACTGCCACCGGCCCAGCTGCCAGATCTTTGGATTATGAAGAGACGCCCAACGTGTCCATCTGCAGGTAGACGTGGCTGCCAGCCGGCAGGTTGTCTCTATTCTTGGGGTTCAGGTGGAGAGCGGGGAGCAGGGGGCCAGCTGGGACCACCCACTCTCCTCAGGGTGCCCGGCTCTCTGGGCCTCCCAGGGGCTCCCCATTCTCAGTGCAGGTAAGTGTCCCCCCCCCCCAGCGACACTGCTTCGCGCCGAGCGGGAGTGCCTGTCTTCACAGTGAGGGGATTAATCAGCTGTCAGCGGATCCGTCACTTCCGTCCTCCGGGAGGTTTTCTCTTGGTGAACGAGGGACATCTCAGCGTGATGGGAGGAAATCGCACGTAGCTTTCTGGGAAGTTCTCTGAGCGTGTGGCGACCGGGTGCTGAGCTGCAGGTTGGGTGATGGGACGAGCCCAATGAGACGCTGGAGGCCCCACTCGGAGCGGCCCCATGGGACGGCGGCCATGGGAAGCCGGCCCCACGGGAAGGTGGCCCCACGGGAAGGCGGCCCCACGGGAAGGCGGCCCCACGGGAAGGTGGCCCCACGGGAAGGTGGCCCCATGGGGAGGCAGCCCCACACGGGGCGACCTCTCGCGCAGAAAGGGCTTTTCAAGCTCCTGCGTCTACATTAAGGTGACCAGATTTTGCCATTGGTAAAGCGGGACACCATTGACTGGGGGAGAGGGGGTTCTTGATTAAAAATTGGGTCTATCTCCCGCCATTCCCTAGCTTGTCGTGCATTCTTTCCAAACATCGGGACTTTTTTAAAACGTCGCAGGATGCGGGACAAATTGTTAAAAATCGGGACTGTCCCACCAAAAGCGGGATGTCTGGTCACCTTAGTCTACATGGACTCTGTGTTTTCCAGCCACATGGTCGGGTCTTGAACAGGAAAGTAGCACCTGCAGGGGCTTCGGTCTGACTTGTTCCAGCCGCTGAGAGGGAAGGTCTGCCTGGGCCAGAAATGAAGTGTGAGCACGAAGCTCAGCTCAGAGAAGCCGTGTTCTGAGCAGGGGACACTCGCGTGGACGCACGTGCTCACGTCGTGGGTGCACGGAAGTCACAGAGCGCCAGTCTCGTCACTGCAGGGCCTCTGGGCTTTCACGCATCCCAAGAGCTGCTTGAGAAGACACCGTGTCACTGCAGAGTCGCCGCTTCCTTCCGGCTGTGCCTGTCACGCAGCACAAGAGTCCTCGAGCCTCGGGCTTTGTCAGGTGTCTGCTCCTTTGGACATTGGTCAGCGTGCGGCTCCCTGCAAGCGAGACCTCAGCTTCGGCATCGCTGTTGCAGCTGGACGTTGTCCCCAGGTTTCCGGCGTAGAGCCAGGCCGGGCTTCCGCTCTGTGGCCAGTTTCCATGGGGAGGTGCCCACGTGCCAGACCAGAGCAACCTGTCCCAGCCACCCAGACCGGCCTGCAACTAGTCACGGGGGTGGTCAGGAGACACAGTGAATGTTTAAATAAAAAACTATTACAGCGAAAGCCTCCTTGCCACGAACCCCCTCACAGCGCTCCCCCCGGCTGCAAACACCCTCATCCCGGCGTTCCTGCCGCCGAAGTGGGTCCGGACGTCCTCTCTCGTGAGTGTCTCCCGCTGCGCGGCTGTGGCCACCTCGAGGTCCTGACTCGGTTCAGAACATTGACCTGTCATGGTCATGGTCGCGTTGACTCTGGGGAACAGCCAGACGTCACCCGGAGCCAGATCCGGCGAAGGAGGCGCATGAGGACACACGGTCACGTCTTGTTGTTCGTGGTCCGTGACGTACACACGTCACAACAGCTTCTCTCAACCCCAGCTCACAACCGACTCTACCGAGTGGGGTGAGACTTGTCACACGCTGTCACTAAGATCAGACTCACCACCTCCCGTACGGGAGGGCCCTGCCTTTCTGGGGACGGCGGCGGCCGTCACCGTCACCGTATTTTTGATCACACCTCATATTTTTATGATGTAGATGTGCTTCAAGGCTTTTTCCATAAATAAGAGTTTTAAAATAAACACATTGGTGAAATTACTCTTCCTTTTTTTTTTTATTGTTTTTTGACAGAGAGAGAGGGAGAGAGAGACACAGAGACAGAGAGAGAACTGAACAGGGGGCACTCCCCAGTTCAGCATGTGGGTCCGCACAGGCTGGGGCCGGGGTTTGATCCTCGGTCCCCGGGGCTGCAAAGTGAGCGCTTAACCCACTGAGCCATCCCGGCTTCCCAAAATTACTCTTTCTAATTGTGATTTAAATTGGCTTCCTTGATCATTCATTTATTATTTAGTGTGTGTCCCTTTGCTAGGCAACCATTGATTGTATTGTTTTGATACCACAAATAATCTGGGTTCGTACTGGGTAGCTCTAATGTATACTTAGAAATCACTTAACATTTTTATCGTGTTGCCAAAGTAATTCATTATCGCTCCAGAAAATTTCGAAAATGTAGGTGAACGTGAGCACACTGTAAACGCTATCTTACCACTAACGATAATCATGGTTAGCATTTGGGTGAGTTTATTTCTGGTCCTCCCTGCCTCCCACACTAGACTTAATTATAGTCTCAAACATCATCCTTTATTTCCAGAATTATCGCTTGATGTTTTACGACTGCCTTTTCATACCCGTAGATCTTCTTCTGAAACAGGTGGTTTGACTAAAATGCTCAGGATCAGGTTGCTAGAAAGTAGACCCAGTGGGAAATAAAAGCCTATCTTGATTGTTTAAGAACGTCCGTCTCATAAGGAAGCAAATACTCGCTGGCTTGCGCTGCGTGACCGGCACACGTCTGATGGTTCTGTGCTTGGTCGGCATTTAGGATTCCTCGCCCACATGCAGGGTGGTGGGGGGAGGCTCGGGCCCGCCCACGCAGTCCCCGGCGCACGACGGGGTGCCCACATCTGCTACCTGCCAGGCCCTCACGGTGTTGTGACAAGAGGGCTTGTCCAGACGGTACGTCCCCGGAGAGCTGCGTCCCAGGTGTTTCCGTAGTTGCTGCCGGCTCTAACCTCGTGCTGTGTGACATCGTGTGTGGGCGTCATTCCTGTGGTGGGTGGACCCTTCCCCCTGCCCATCTCTGTCCTCCCTCCTCGGGTCTTTCCTTTGCCTTTTGCAGCTTCGCTATGACGCCCTGTTCTCTTCTCGTGACTCCCAAGCAGCCGTTGCAGGCTTCTCCCGGCCGCGCCTCCCGCCATTGGCTCTTACGTTCTCAGGCAAACGGCACAGTTCAGAGGACGTGCCTAGTAAACCCAAGGACGTCATCTTCTCAGCGCCTGTCTGGAAACATCGGTGTTTCTTTGCCACCTTTTAAATCTGTTTTTCATGTAGAGACTCGGTTGTCTCACGTGTTGTCACCATTGTCCTCAGGAGTCAGTGCAGGGCACTGGGGGCACACATGCAGTCGTGGGTGACAGCTGGGGGCGCCGCAGGGCCTGCACCCCAGTCTTGACCCGACGCGTAACAGATGTCACCTCTGTGCACATTCCTGAGGTTTCTTGAGTGTCGGCCACACGCCAGCCATCACGGTGGGTGTTGGGCTTTCAGAGATCATTGGAGTAGGACCGGACCCAGGACGCCCGCGCCCTGGTTCAGACCTGAGACCTTTCGGCGGGCAGTGAAGCAGAAGGGGCATCATCGGGTCCTCAAAAGCCCGAGGACAGGAAAACGCTATTCAGGCCAACATTTACGAGAGGAAGAGAAAGACTTAGAACTGGCAAAGTACCAAAAACAATTTTTATCTTAAAAGAAACGGCACTAAGCGGAGTCCTTTAAAATTGCTTATTCAACTTCTGCATTTTTAAGTTAAAGCGCTGATCTGTATTTGTGTTGTTACTTTCTCCATCTGAAAACTCATGAGGCCTTCACACTATAAGCTCGATGCGGAAGGCCCACGAATTAGGAGGTCCTGATGCTTTACTTCTCGTTGGTTGTGTTTCAAATTATGAGTAATGCAAGTCCTAGTTAGTGTAGAAAAGAAAAGGCTCACACTGAGCTGCATCGCCCACATTAATTCTTGCTAAACCTCTGTTTCAGCCTCTGCATATACACGTTGTGCTCTGCCCCTCGTTCAGTCAGTAAATACATGCTGGTTTGCAAAAGATAACCTTTCTCCCTCACTGAAGGTCTTTACACCCAGCACCCAGGGACCACTCCTCACGTAGCACCTGTGTGCGTTACTGCATTCAACATTTTCAGTCACCTGGCAGGATGAGGAGGATGAACGTCACCATTTTATATGCAAAGAAGCGGAGGGTGGGGGGCGGAGAGGCTACTGTTCACACTCAAGATAGCCGATAACACGTCCGACTCAAAGGTCCCGCCCTCAGCCACTGCACTTCCCAGGCCTCTTCTGCTCGGCCAGCTGTTTCATTCCGGTCATTGTGCTGAGCTGTGTGTGCTGGGAAAGTTGGCTACTGTGAACACTCAGTAGGTCTAGTATGCAAGCTCTGACTCCCCGTCGCTCTGAATTTTACCACCTTGTATGTGCAAACACACACACAGAGACATACACATGCATACACGTATGGACACAGAGACGTGCACATATGCAGGCACACACATGCATGCACACCTATGCATACAAAGACACGCACAAGCACATGCATACAGGCATGCACAAGTGCATGTGTACAGGCATGCACATAGACAGAGACATTCACAAGCGCACATGTACACACATGCACACACAGACATGCACAAGTGCACGTGTACAGGCATGCACACACAAAGATGCACAAGCACATGCGTATAGGCATGCACCAGACACGCACAAGTGCACGTGTACAGACATGCACACACAGAGACATGCACAGTGCACGTGTACAGGCATGCACACACAGACACATATGCTCACACACATGCACACATTACGTTAACAGAAGAGAGGCCCTGGGGCTTCCTCTTCTGTAGCTGGAGTGTCAGTCTCCTCAGAGGCTGCAGAGCACGTCCCTTACAGGAGAAGTTGTGAGTGAGATGCACTGCAGAGCTCATTATTTCAAGAGTGTCGTTTATTCAAATGTAGGTAAACAAAGCCGTCAATGTTCTCTCATTCTCAGACTAAGTGTCGTTAAACCCTTTAATCCATCACACACAAATAAGGACTTGACTTCAACGGAATTGAAATTACTCTTTGAAGGACCCAAGAACAAGTACATCATTGTTTTTTTAGTGACATCAGCAGTGACGGGACAAGGCTGCACTGACTGAGCCGCTGGGAGGGCTGTGCATCCGGCAGGCGGTGGCCGGGGTCTGTGTCCCACCCGGAGCCCCAGTGACCAGCCCTGCATGCTGCTGCCCATGCAGCATCCTGATGGGAGGGTGGTCCGGATGGCCTGTACCCTCCACACGGCCTGGACAAGCCGAGGGGCATCTCGTCACCCTCCCATCCTGAAGTCCTCGAGCCGCACGGTTCTGTGAGGACTGAGGGCCTGGTGTGTCCAGGTCGTGCCAGAGGAAGAACTCGGGGCGGCGGCCGTGGGCTGAGGCCCATCAGGGCAGAGACACCGAATCGTGTGTCATATAAAAGTTTGAGTCTTTGTCGATTGGACGTCATGGATTCCTGATGCCAAGACTTCCTTAATCCCCACAGTTTCGGCATCAACACCATAACTCTCCCCTCTTCCCACTTCTGGGTCCGTGTGACTGACCGCAGGGACACCTGTCCGGGGAGACTTGCCGTCTGTCTGCAGGCCCCTGTGTGACAGGGAGTGGTGCCCATCTGTCCCCGCACACGCCTGACTGAGGAGACCCAGGCGTGTCGTCCGAGCACACTGATGTCACTGGGTCGTGTCACAGCTGACAGGCAGCGGGCATGCCTGCGACCCTGACATGGCGGGGAGGTCGGAGCCTCCTGAGGGCGTGCTCACCGAGTTCTGGTTCCGGGCACGGGCTCCGGCACACAATCTTGGGGCCCCAGCACTCCCACCCCGGGGGTGACAGCCTGTTCACCAGGACAGGACTGTCGCCCCACGTGGCGGCTACCGAGGGTGTGGAGCGTTCATCAGCCCCACGTGAGAAGAGGCTGAGGACCGGGTGTGTCCCCGAGGGCTGCCCAACACGGAGTGGGGGCCACACCCAGCCACGCTCACTCCAGGCCGGTGGCATGGGGGACACTGGGGGTGTCCTGCTGCTGGGGGGCTGTGGGAGGTCAGCAGGGTGGTCAGGAAGGAGGGGAGGGCGGCATCCATAGCAAAGGCACTTCCCACAGTGTGTGCAGAAGTGCCTGTCTGTGTGTGCACCACACGTGTGCGTGTGCATGTGCGTGTGATTGCTGTGAAGCCGTTATGTATCCTGAAGGAGAGTTGGGTTGTTCCGGAGTGCAGTCGTTCGCAAACTGAATTTGGTGACATCTTACAAAGCTCCCTCGGGGTCTAAAAGAAACAGGAGTGAGTCCATCTGTGCCGGGGGCCCCGCGCTGACTGGGGTTAACGCTGTCTCCAGGCCTCGGAGGGAGCCCAGAGCGTGTTCTCGGAGCCCAGGGGCTTGGAAGCTCTGCCTCACTGTGCAGTCAGCACCTGTGAGGGCTGGGAGGGCACAGCAACGAAAATGAGCCGCCACCAGCGTCCTCATCAGCGTGTGCGGTTGCTTATTAGCCGAACGAGTTTGGAATCAATGCTGCAAACTGTACAGCACCAGGCTGGAATCATTAAAACAAAACAAAAGCCTCTATTAGACAGTTCACTTTGATTTCAGTCTCCATGGAAACCGGATATGCAGATGTGCTAGGCATTTTTGTCTTAGGAGATTTGCATGTCTTAAATTTGGACATGTGCACAGACAAAAGGCAGGCGCAGCATTCAGTGTGCAAGACATGAACTGCAGCCTCTCGAACGTGGCCTCTGAAGTCACCAGGAACACAGAACCCGGTGTGGCCGCTGTGGAAGGGCCAAGCACGGGAGTGTCACGCAGATGGACAACTCCAGCGTCCACTGGCTGCAGGGGTGCGGTCTTCACAAACCAGTGCCAGTGTGTGCATGTGTGTATGTGTATATATGTGTGTGTGTATGTGTGTGCATGTATATGCAATCACGTGCGCATACATGCACATGTACATGCAAGTGTGTATGTATATGCTTGTGCGTGAATTTCATGCATGTACATGCAAGCACGAGCGTATATGTGCGTGCATGCATATGCAACCATGCGCACACATGTGCACGTGTGTACATGTGTGCAAGTGTGTGTTCGTGTGCATGTTTGTACATGTATGTGTGTGTGCATGTTTGCATGTGTGTGTGTGTATGTGTGCACATACATGTGTATGTCAACAAAGATGCTTCCACCCGAATGTCCTGTTCAGGGTCCATGACAGCGTCACTGCCTGGGGGATTGGACATCACATCATGGCCTGATGCCCTCGTCCAGAACATCATCTCTAGCAAATGGGGCTGCGTTGCGGCTCTGCTTCCTGCGTAAAATGTTGGGGTTTTTAGCCAATAGCGAGACCTCCTCTTAGGTGTGGCTGAAGGCAGGAAAGCCCCCTCAGTGTAATTGCTGGGACGGTGGCTGCGGACACAGCGGGGGGACAGCGTGCTGGCCGTGTGCTGGTTGGCAGCTGAACCGGAAGCACCGCTGTGGGAACGAGCTGCAGCACAAGGCGCCGCCGGCTTCGTGGTGGGCGGAGAGGTTCACGTAGGTGTTCATTTCAAGGGGATGAGGTTTCTCTCAAGTGAAAAGCCTGCATGCTGTGACCCCATGGCAGGATCTGCAGGAGCCATCTCCAGGGAGACATCGCTGTTCCCCTGGTGTGTCCCTCGCTCTCTCCTGTGACCTGGGAGCAGCCTCCTTGTCCCGGGCGGGCAGCCCTGCGAAGACCCCAGTCAGCTCCGCCAGGCCGTCCCCCAGCTGCCACACGCACACGTGGGTGCAGGGACATGAGGCCCCCCCAGCCCTGGGCATGTCCACGCCTCTCCCAAACCCACGGCTGCCCTGAGGGGACAGTCAGCGTCAGCCGCCAGGAGCTGCAGCCTGCCCCCCCACCCGCCCCACACCGGAACCAGCACACCGTAACGGTTGCCCCACATCCAGGTGTGTTTTGTATTGAACTGTGTTTTGTAACTGTCGGTGAGCTGTGAAGATCCCAGACCCTCCTTTCTGATCTTTTGAACACATAGTAGTGGCGTTAAATCTTTTAAAACAAATTGTTTAAACAAATATTTACCCAGACATCTGCTAGGACTTTCTCATCTCACTTCACATCGTCCTCACAACAACTCCTTGAGGAATCAGACTAGTTTTAGGGATGAAGCAGGAAGTCCAGGAAGTGGAGCGATGTCTGGGAACCCGGGTCTCAGGGCTGCGGCTCGTAGCCGCAGGCAGAATGGGTCACCGCAGAACCACGGGGATGGCTCCACGTCTTCAGTGAACAGCGCACATTTGATTCCTTTCTATAGAAGATCGGTTCTGTAGACAATTCCTCGAGCTGACCCTCCCGGGAACCAGGTGGTGAGAGCCGTGTGCCGGCCTTTCTTCCCGTAGAAGCTGTGAGTGGAACCTTCTGATCATCACAGGGGGGATTCCCTGCAGTCGCAGCTTCTGGCGGCCCGTGCAGGGAGGACACGGGGCCACGGCTTCCTCAGGGCTGTCACTGCGCTGCGGGGCAGCCAGGTGTGTCTGCAGGAGGAACAGACGGCAGGACCACTGCTGTCACTCAGGGCGTGACCCGCGCCGAGGCGGCAAAGCCCAGCTTGCCCAGCGCCTCCCAGCGCGAGGCGCTTCTGCTCCGTCTCCGCAGCGAGTCTTTGAAGGAGCAGCCACGTGCTTCCTGGAGTCCCTGGAGCCGCGTGCACCCACGGCGGTGAGTGCCTGCCACCCCCGCTGTCCTCAAGCCCTGCGGTGTCACCGGGCCTCCTCGCTGGTGTCCCCGTTACTCTGTCACAGTCTCGCTGAGCACAGCAAGTGCGTTTCTAGCTGAGTCAGGCCCATTTCTGCTGAGACCAGCGGGGCTGTTCTGATCACGCGCTTCCCCTCCACCACTTGCCCCAGTGCGAACGTCGGTGGTGGTGTCACCCGTGTGACACTGCTGAGACCTGCCTTTGAGGGAGGCCCCTCGTGTGGCCCTGCGGCCTCGTCTTGCTGAGTGGTGTGCACGAGTCCCGTCTTCACACCCAGGACACGCTGGGTTCAGGGAAAAAGGGAGGTGGCTCTGTTATCTGTAAGTGATGCCGTAGGAAGGAAGATTCCAGTAGCTAAAGACGAGCCCAGGGCGTGTTCGGAGCTGCGCTGCAGGCAGGGCTTCCCGGGGCTGGGTTCCCGCAGGCAGAGCTCTTGTGGGCAGGGCTCCCGCAGGCAGGGCTCCCGCAGGCAGGGCTCCTGCAGGCAGAGCTCTTGTGGGCAGGGCTCCCGCGGGCAGGGCTTCCCGGGGCAGGGCTCCCGTGGTCAGGGCTCCCGCAGGCAGGATTCCTTGGGCGCCGGGGGGCTACCGTGGCCCCCACATTGCCGTCCGGTATGTGCACACGGCTCCTGGGATCGGCACAGGGCCGTGCTCATGGGAGCCTGTGGGGCCCGTCTGCGCTTCGGTCTGAGTGAGCTGCGCATCTGTTTTCTGAGCCCAGGTGTTTGATGCCAGACAATGTGTGTTTTAACCCCTCAAGCCCCGACTTAACATTTGGGGACTTAACCTCCCCAGACGGCATTTAAATTTGTCTCAAATACATGGTGTGGACACTGACTTCGTTTAAATTAGATATTTCAAAAAGTGTATCATCCACATTCGCAGAATTTTTGATGGATGAGGCAAGTGGACGTGAGCCGAATGTCGAAACGCTGCGGGAGAGAAAACAGGGTCCGTACACGTGCACGTTGAAAGGGCTTGAGGGGTTAAGAGCAACGGGAAGAGTGAGCAGGCCTGTGGGCGGCCATGAGGCTCTGGCCATCTCCCCACCACAGGCCACAGGCGGGTCCTGACCAGCAGCTCAGCTGCGGCCGCCCAGCAGGCAGAGGGGCGAGTCCTCCGCTCAGGAGCCGTGTGCACTGGGAGGGGTTTAGGCCGAGCTGTCTGATTTCCGCACGTCCACTGAGAAGTCTGGCATCGGGCTGCACATGCAGCGTCCTGGAAGCTCAGCTCCCTTTGCAAAGTGGGTAAAACAACACCATGTCAGAGGCTCTCGGGCAGTGAGAGCCGACTCTGGGGTCACTGCGGCCATTGAGTCCCTGTCCGGACACAACAGCAGGAGGCGGGACGAGGATGGAGCCGAGGGACCTGGTTGGGGTCAGGCGAGGTCCGTACAAGAGGTAGAGGGTGGCCGTCGCTTTACCAACATCCGTTTGCATCCCAGCCACCAGCTCCAGCAAAGAGGGCCCGAGTGTCGTACGAAGACGACCGCACGCCAGCGTCTCTGCGGTTCCTTTTGCATAAAGCGCACACGGGACGGCCAGACTCAGTCTGGGAAGTGCAAGCATATAAAGGGGAGGAGGAAATGTCGCCCCGGCTCCTCCAACCGCAGACGTTGCTCTTAGCATCTTGGTAAATCGCCTCCCGTCTGTTCTCAGAGCAAAACCACCACCGTAAAGTGCAGCATTTGCGTTCTGCTGAAGCGTTACATTGGGAATGTTGTTAATCCTCTTTAGCATTCTGTACTTTTGTACTGTAATTCATTTACCCATTCTGCTGTAACTGGGTATTTGAAAATCGAGGCTTTAAAAAGGAAAAACGGAGTGTGACAACTCACCCGAAGTCGTTTGAACAAAATCCAGGAAAAGGCACTGTAGTGACAAGCGCTGGCTGGGGTCCGGGTGGGGTGGGCTCAGGCGCATCCTGTGGGGACAGGGACATACCCCACGCCACGTGCAGGGAACTGAGACAGCATCTCAGCTGAGGGATTTGGTGCGTAAGAGCTAGCGTCGAGTGCGGGGTCGCTGCTGCAATGCCTGGGGAACTCCTCCCCGGAAGCGGCTGGTACGAGAGGAAACACCAAGCTGAGAACTGTGTGCCCACCGAGCCTGAGGTTCCAAGGACGCCCCGCGGAGCAGCCTGGGGACGCCAGCCACTGCCGGGTCCCCGCGTGGGGCATGGTCAGGCCTCCTATGTTTAGTGGACGGGGAGAGAGTTGTCAGGGGTCTTTAGAAAGTTACACTGATCGTCCCGCTGGGATGGAGGCCCCGGCCCTGGGGACGGTGACCCACCTCTGGGCTCCGTAGTGAACTGACCGCAGCCCCACCCCAGGCCGATGCAGCCAGATCCCCCCGCACACGGTGGCGGTCACGGGGGACACGCTGGGGCTCGTCCTGTCTATCTGAGGCTCAGGCCTGGCGGGTGGGCGCTCCGGCCGCATGAGAACATCCATGAGAGCAGACGTGCTGCCCCATGGGCGTTGTGTCCCGGGGGCTCAGCGTGAAGCCTCCTTCCCTGTGTCTGCAAAGCAGCGCTTCCTGTTTAAACACGACGGCGCATCCTCATGGGCACACGGGTGTGAAGCCGCGTTCCACACAGACGGCCGGGCCGCAGGCTCAGCAGAACTCGTTTGGAACTTAGAGTCAGAACAGGATACTAAAGATAATCAGTGTCACTTTTGAAGTGAAGGATGTTCAAGTGTAACAGCTTTCAGATATTTAAGGAAGAAACCGTCTGCTTCTCACTCCGGCATTTTTTTTTATCTCCTTTCTGAGTCCGTACGAACTCGGGAGGCAGGTTGCTCGCGGCCGTGGCTGATCCCCTTTGAAGATGATGCGATTTATTTGAATGCACGCGGGCGGGTCACCTGACGGGACGGGGCCCTCACAGCTTGGAAGCAGCGTCCCGTGTGGCCTGAATCTAAGGCCACTGCCCTGAGGTGCAGCCGCCACCTGTTTCCGGAGCCACTCACTGTCCTTCCCGGTCGAGAGGCATTGCCTCGTCAGCGGCTTGGAGCTTCCCATTTGCCTGGTTTAAGTGACATTTAAGTACTAGTGAGCGTTCTGCAGGCATCAGGGCCAGCTTCTGCTGAGACGTCTCCTCGGCCCCAAATAAAACTCGGAGCATCTCTGAGGCTGTCGGGAAAGCGGCTGGCGATCGTGACGGCTGGGGTGGGCCGAGGGCCGGGGGTGCAGCTGGGAACGCGATGGGAGAGGAAGCAGCGCCGAGACTAATCAGAGCCTTTGTCCTGACGGAGCAGCAATGAATTCTTAATTTCAGCAGCCTTCAAACCCTGTCATTAGGGAAACGCTGCCGTGTAGACGCCACGTGCTTCCTCGAGAATCAACGTTGGAGGAATGAGAAGAACCCAGAAGCCGGGCCGGCGGTCAGGTCGCCCATCTGTGCCTCGCTGTGCCCGACAGCGACTCCCCTGAATGCCCCCGGTGCCTGTCCCAGAGGCTGTGCCACCAGCCGCCCGCAGGGGCCCTGCCACCAGGCCTGTGGTCCTGCCCGTGCCCCTCCCACCACCAGCAGCAGCTTCCTGCCGGTTGCACGGCGGGCACGTGCCACAGGCACAATGGTGACATGGCCCCACCAGGCACAGCCATCACCCCCGACAGGAGCCAGGAGCCAGTTCACCGGGCTGTGGAGATGAGACCGGGGCGGTTGAGCCAGCGTGAGCTGAGCCTGCTGGGTGTGTGGAGCGGACAGGCCTGGGTGAGGGGCCGGGGACACCACCCAGGGACGGCCGCCGCGGGCCGTGCACCACGTGCAGCGGGGACACCACGCAGGGACGGCCGCCGCGGGCCGTGCACCACGTGCAGCGGGGACACCACGCAGGGACGGCCGCCGCGGGCCGTGCACCACGTGCAGCGGGGACACCACGCAGGGACGGCCACAGCGGGGACACCACGCAGGGACGGCCGCCGCGGGCCGTGCACCACGTGCAGCGGGGACACCACGCAGGGACGGCCGCCGCGGGCCGTGCACCATGTGCAGCGGGGACACCACGCAGGGACGGCCACAGCGGGGACACCACCCAGGGACAGCCGCCGCGGGCCGTGCACCACGTGCAGCGGGGACAGACAGCCCCGGGGACACGGGCCACAGACAGGCTTGCCTGGCCCCAGAGGCGGTCACCGCACCCCCATGGCCTTGCACTAGTGCAGCTGGTGGAGCACACGGCTTTGCACACTCAGTGTGCCGCCCTCGCCCTGTGCAGCGTTCACGCGCATTCTCGGAGCTCAGCCGTGTCGTGTGGCTCGTCACCCCCGCAGATTCCGTGGCAGCGCCGGGAGGACTTGGTGCGGCTTTCTCTCCGGGCCGCACGCTAACCCCGCTCACGCCAGCGGTTTTCAGTTACTAACACTGGCCACCTGCCTGTGGTCTCCACGGCAACCACACTTCATCCAAACTGCGTTTTGGAACGTATTGTATTAATATTTCCAAACAGGAGAAGGGCCCCACCGGCCGCGCCCCTGCCCGCGAGTTCGGAACAGACCCGAAGGGGTGGGGGGTCCTCCCAGGCCGCTGTCTCCTGGGAGGCCGAGCCGGGTCCCACAGACACGCAGTGCGCGTGTATAGAGGCGTAATTTGTGTGTGTTTAGAAGATACACAACGTGTACATGTGTTTAAAAGCCGTGACTGGGAGCTGCAAAATGGGCTGACTGTGGATTCGCACGCGTGCCCCCTGCGCCTGATCCCCCTGCGTGCGCGCCCCCGCTGTACGCGCCCATCACCACTACGTGCACGTCCCCGCTGCGCGCGCCCCCGCTGTACGCATCCATCACCACTATGTGCACGTCCCCGCTGCGCGCGCCCCCACTGTACGCACCCATCACCACTACGTGCACGTCCCTGCTGCGCATGCCCCCGCTGCGCGCGCGCCCCCGCTGCGCGCGCCCATCACCACTACGTGCACGTCCCCACTGCGCGCGCCCATCACCACTACGTGCACGTCCCCGCTGCGCGCGCCCATCACCACTACGTGCACGTCCCCGCTGTGCGCGCCCCCGCTGTACGCGCCCATCACCACTACGTGCACGTCCCCGCTGCGCGCGCCCCCGCTGTACGCGCCCATCACCACTACATGCACGTCCCCGCTGCGCACGCCCATCACCACTACGTGCACGTCCCCGCTGCGCACGCCCATTACCACTACATGCACGTCCCCGCTGCGCACGCCCATTACCACTACATGCACGTCCCCGCT